>PVHY01032483.1:0-11833 GCA_004024945.1 Uropsilus gracilis
GGGGGGGGAGGACGTTAGTGTGCATTTAAAGATGTTGAACATGTGGGTCGAGACCCAGCAGGTACCAGCAGCATTCCCTGCCCCCCCATCCACTTGTTATGATTGAAAATGTCCCTAGACATTGCCAGAGGTGAGTCCCCAGACTGGGGAGTGCGGCAAAAGCCCACCTCCACTCCCCAACCCGCGCCCCCAGCTGAGAACCACTGTTCTCTGGGAGAGGTAGAGTGATTTTTGTTTTTCAGCCAAGGCCTCCCTTAAAGGGGTCTCTTTGTCGATGCCTCTTAGTGGGGTCTACCCTGAAGGGGCAGGTAAGGCTCTGTGTTTCCAAACAGCCACTGAGGCTGGAGGGGTGGGGGAGAGGGAGCTGCAGCCTGGGTCAAAGGTCAGCTCTGACCGCAGACTGGCTCCTGGGGCCTTGTGTGCATTTGGCTTGGCAGCCGCAGCTCACCACAGGACTGCTGGCAGAAAGGGGCCCCTGCCCATGTCAGCCGCTGCTGGCTTCACTCCGTATCACACCTGCCCCTGACCAGGGTGCCCAGAGGGGCGCCCCCAGGGCTCTGGGGGTCTGCTCTCCAAAGGTGCCTGTCACCTGAGCTGCTATATCTGGCCCACTGTGTCTGCCTGAGGTTTGTCCTGAGACTGGGATTCAGGCCAGCGGCAGCCAGACAGTATGGTTGGGTCATTTCCTGGGCATCTCTGGCTTCTCACGAGGAGGAAGTGCCACAGGAACGTCTTACCCTTCCAGTGCAGGGAGCGAGAAGAACATGTCATCAGAAGGACTGGACCCCTTCTCGCGTGTCCCAGTTACTCCTGAGAAAAGAAGGAGCAGATCAAAGAGCAGGGATCCTGGGCCGGCCAGCTACTTCCTGAGGTGACTCGTTGTGGGAACATCTGCAGGAAAGGGTCCTCATGGGGATGCCTGGCACCAGGTGGGCCAGGTCCTGGGGAAACACACTGAAGAGCTTTCTTTGGCTGCAGCCTTTCTCCAGAGGGTCCTTCCCTCCCAAGCCGGGGCCTCCCCTGGGGACACGGTGGCCATCGGCACAGTGGCTGGGAGCGCAGGCCCTGAGGTCAGACCGCGGGGTTCACATCTTTCTTCTGCCACTTAGTAACTGAGCCTGAAGCAAGTCACTGCCTGTCTCTAGGCCCCAGGGGCCACCTGGAAAATGAGAGGACAGTTCCCTCCTAGGTGAGGGGCAGCTGAAGTGAGTACGTGCCTGGCACAGAAGAACTGCTCAGGACCTGTTGTTACCCACAGCTGCCTTCTCTCCTCGACGCCAGCCTGCCAACCAGAGCCTCCCAGTGGTGCAGCCCCGTGCTGGCTATCGAGGGTCAGAATGTTCCAGTCTCCTCAAAAGACCCTCCAAGGGCATAACAGGACTCCTTTTCTGCTCACTGGCTTTGGCTCAAGGACATCCCCTTCAGAGACAAAGGTCCCCGGGAGCCCTCAGGTCTCAAGTGTCATGTTGGCATTGGTGGGAGTGAGGAAGGACACCCAGAATCAGATAGCAGAGCCCTCCAGACTTTCCAGGGGGCAGAAACCAGATACCCAGGAAGCAGACGGCAGCTGTGTTTCCTGCGCATCCAGAAGCCTTGTCCCATACTGGATGATGCAAAGGATGGACTTAGACAAAAGAGTCTGTGCCCTGCTGCCTCCTAGCAGTGTGGGGCTTGTCTCCTCAGAGGGACTTCCCAGGAGGCAGGATGGCTATGGGAAGCTGCACGGTCTGTTTAAAATACGTTCCTTAAAAAATGAAAATAAAAAGATGATTCTCATACAGTCAACGCAGATGACGTGACAGGTTCGGGCTAAGCCTTTATGTGTGTTATTTCATTTGATTACCAGGGCAGTCCTGTGAACGAGGGACTCTATTATCTCCACTTTACAGATGAGGCAGCCAAGGTTCAGACAGGTTAAGTACCTTGTCCAAGGTCACACAGTTAGGAAGTGGTGGAGCTGAGGTTCAAATCCAGGTCTTGTTTGACCTTCGAGCCCGAGTGACTTTAATACACATTAGGAAATACTCACTCTGACATCCCTTCTGATTGCTTGGTTATTTCAGTTAAATATATACTTTCTTTCTTAGCAATAGGGACATGAGAGGTTCTGTGCATGAGACTTACTGTTCCCTATTACCAAAAAAAAAAAAAAAAAACCCACACATTTTTTTCCCTCCTGCTCATTGTAGGTGATATTGTGAAAAGGACACTTGACCCAGATAAGCGGTATCTTTTGGAATAACTCGTGGCAGCGAACGCCTCTTAATTAAGCTGTGACCTTCACCCAGTTCATCTTTTTCCCGAATGTACTCTCTCTCTTCCTACCCAAATGGCTTTGAGCAAAAGTGAGACTGGACCTGAAAAGCATTAACCTTTTTCTCTTTTCGCTCTCTAATATTTGCAGCTCTACCTCTGGCTCTTATCCCCCGTGTCCAGCTCCCCACAGGAAATCGCCACTGGATATCCCAACAGTACTTTCGATCCATCTGCCTGAAACAAAGCCTGTCTTCTCCTCCCTGCCTGAGCTCTCCCCTCTTGGGGTGGCCATGCCTCCCCTTCCTGCAGAGCTCAGGAGCAGAGAAATGACTTTAATGGTGCCCCTCCTTCACTTGGATGTGCCAGGAGTCACCAAGCCCTGTCATGCTTCCTTCCCTGAGTCCCCACCATGCTGTCCTCTTGCGCTTGCCCTGGGTTCCTACCCACCTCATCTTTCCTGAGGTTCAGCCCCTCATAATTGCCCAGCATTAGCTGCCAGAGAGCTCATCTCCCAAAGGACACTGCTCCCTCACCCACAAGCTGCTATGATGCCCTGTGCCCACCAACACGGATCACCTCAGGCCGAGGGGCCCCATAAAGCAGCCCCTCCCAAATCGACTTCCTTCCCCTGTTAGGCCTGTCTTCTCATTCAATGGTCAGCTTACTTTCCTCCCACTAACTGAAATGCTCTCCTCCTTCCTCCACACACCTCTAATCTACTCATGAGTCAAGGCATAGAAAGGTAAATGAGATTGTAAGTCCCTTCCCATTCTGCTTACTTGCTGTCACTGCTCACCTCTATACAAGAAATGCTAAGATTCTCTGCAGGATCTATGTGAAATTGAGCTGTGATTGGTTAGTGATGTGTGCTCTGTCTCAGGAACGGTGTTACAGGCCATGGTTGTAGGAGGGAGAGAGGCCCAATTAGTGATGTCTTCTGTAGGCAAAAGAAGGAGAAATTCAAGCAAGCTGATTCAATATCAGCTAATATCAATATCAGCTAATAACCTTGAGACAAGGCAACCTTATGGGTTATCTTGCACCTTATGCAATGGACTCTGAGCATAACAAAATTAAGGTGATCTCTGTTGAGAAGGTTATGTCTGGGAATGTCTCGCCCTCTTCTCTCTGCACCAAATAATTAAAAACCTCACTTATAACCACAATGGCTGCATTTATGAGCGCCTACTGTATGCTGAGCATGCTCAGGTCTTTGCGCAGATCATCTCATTCAGTCACTGTGACTCTGTGAAGGAGGTGCTTTTTGCTTGGGTCCACTTTATAACGAGGAAACAATGGCTAGAGTGATAGAGTAATTTCTTCAACATCATCGAGGCAGGATATACACCCAGGGTTGCCTGGTTCCAAAGCTTGACTGGCGCTTGGCAGGAATGTTTGTGAGTCTTTGTTCGTATACAGTATCATCAGGACTACTCACTTTTGGTGAAGGTTCAACACTGTTAAGTCTTTAAAGGCAAAAATCTGCCTCATTCTTTGTCATATCCTTTCCTGGTTCATCCAAGAACCCTGCCCAGCCCTAAGCCAGAGTCTATGTAGACTCATTCATGATTATCTCCAGCCTGGTCAGGTCCTACTAGTTAGCTATCATGTTTTAAACACATTACAGTTATTGGATGAGACGCACATACTCAAGATGAGCACAAGAACTCAAAGATGAATAGGGATCCTGAAAATCTGCTCCAGAAAGCAAAACTCAATGACCTCAAATCGCTGGCTTTTTTCAGGTGCAGTAGCAACTTTTGGCCACAGGAGGGCAGTAAAGACAAGGCTACCAAGGTGGAATCCCACCAGACTGCGCGGGCACCTCGGGAGCTCCCACCAGACTGCGCGGGCACCTCGGGAGCAGGTGGAGATGTTGGCAGCAATTGTTAAAAACTGTCAGGATCACTGGTATAAATCTTCAGAGGAACCTCTACAGCAGGCTGATTCCGAAGATCTAACCCAGAGTCCTTTGCAATTTCCACTGTAGTCTAAGCCAAATAAGCTTTTATTCATGAATGTCCCTCCTGCATTTATTGAGCACCTACTGTATTCCAACCACTGTGCCATGTGCTGAGAATGGTTACTAAACTAGCATCTACAAGACACATCCCTAGACGTTCTCCAGGACCTCAGAGGAGACCTGAGCCAGGTTCCAGGAAGAGTCAGGACGACTTCTCAGAGGCAGTGACCTTGGAGCTGGGTCTCAGAAGGGCCTGAGGGTTTCTCAGGGGAGGAGATGTCCGAAGCAAAGGCACCAGGAGACTGGCAGCCACAGAAGGCCCTGGGGTAGAAATGAAATGATTCTTCCTGCCATGGACTGGAGCTGGATGGCTATCTTCAGGAGAGCATTCCTGAAATTCTTCCATCTGTTTGGTCAGGTTTGTAACCACCCACGGGAGTGGAGCTGCAGGTTCTGGCACAAGGAGGGGCAGTGGGAGAACTTCTAGAAAGCTCGCCTTAGTGGGCTGGCGAGAGGTCTCAGAAAGGGCATCAAGATCTTCCTCTGGAGCAGCCAAGGAGGGCTGAGGCTGGGCAGGAACCCCTGGAGCCCCAGCCCCCTCCTCACCCTGGGCTGGAGGTGGGCTAAGGCCCACCTTTCTCCCGGGAAACACAGATCATAGTCCCACCAGCTGGATTCCAGCCCTGTTCTTTCCCTCTGAACACCTTTGCCAAAAGGGCCTTTTCCTGCTTTCACCGCCTCAGGCTCCGCTCAGAGTTTGTGTCAAGCAACAGCCGCTGCCTGTGTTCCGAGTCTGGGTATGAGGCAGGGCCAGGGGATCACAAGGTCACTTTTCAGCCCTGAGCTCAATCCCTGTGTATCCACATCTTCACACCTGACCTCCCTGGGCCTCTGTTTCATCTGGGAAATGGGCACCATGGGCCCTTCCTCCCAGGATGCTGGTGGGGAGCAGCAGAGGTAACTGTGCGGAGGGTCTGGCTTGGCCTGCAGGGTGCCTGGGCCTCTCAGGGAAGTGACGGGGCATTTGGGGTGTCAGGGGCACCTGGGCAAGGGCCACAGTTTAACTTTGACAGGGAGCCCATGGAGGGGCTGGGGGGTGGGCTGGGTGCCCTCCCTCCCCACAGTAAGGAAGTCTAGTGAGAGAATGACATCCAGAAACTGGGGGGGGGGGGGGCAGGGAACACAACTTCCTGGGATGCTGTCTGCGAGTCCAAGGAAGGTGGGAGCTGAGGGGACCTGAGCTGAACATAGGAGGGAGTGGATGCAGGAGCTGATGCTGGGGTGCTGCGAAGAAGGGCAATGATGGCCTCTCTCAGCTGCCTCACCCCACAGCTCTTCATCCCTAAGGGGGTGCCCAGGAGTGGGTAGGGCTGGGGAGGGTGAGGGACCACGTCCATCTCAATGTCAGGGCTCTAATCTTGTAGGGAGATATCAACCCAGGAACTGGAGAGGTGAAGGGTCGGGGGCAAGGCTAAGGGGGAGGGTGCAAAAGCTTTGAGAAAAAGGTCCTGCTCTGTCCATCCATCATCTCAGGCACCATCATCATCTTCATCACCGTCTTATCTTCATGATCACCATCTCCATCATCATCTTTATCATCACCACCATCACCCTCATCATCACCATTGCGATAATAATAAACTAGCACCTACCACACTTTAGGCATTTTCTGGGCATAAAGTCCTCACAATGGTGCCTCCAGGTAGGCGTCATCTTTATTCCCATTTTACAGATGAAAACATTTGAGGCTCAGAGAGTCTAAGTAACTGACTGATTTGCTAAGAGGCAATAAAAACCAGAGTTCCATGCATCTAACTTCAAAGCTCCATGTCTGTCCATTTCCCCACCACCTCTGAAAGAACTGCTCACTCTTGATCCAAAGGACAAATGATGCCAGCTGGTTGTCTTTGAGAATCTGGTTGCCACACAGCTAACTCGCATGCAGACTAAAACCCAGCTGATGCTAAGAGATGAGAAGTGACTGAAACAGGACCTTGGCTGCAAGTAGTGGGCAGGGAGAGCACCTCACAGCCCTGGAGGCCAGCCCTGTGCCTTCCTGTTCTCCCATAGTCCCTCCCGGGGCTGAGCAGGCTGGGCCCAGACTTTCGGATCCCCTTCTCCTTCCTCATTCTTTTTCAGGGTAGGACTTTTAGCTCCTGCCTTCTGGACCTGGAAACCAGAGATGGTGAGACAGCTAGTTCTCCTTCCAAGTATAAACAGGGGCTGTGCAGCTCTAGGCAGCTCTCTCAGCCTCTCTGGGCCTTGGTGTTCCCATCTGTAAGATGGACCCATACTTGTGTACATCTGAGATGTTACCTGTAGAAGGTAGACCGTTGTCTTTAAATATTTTCTTAAATGTTAGGAAATTGTTATCAGTTAAACTATGACTTATTGCTGAGACGCCAGCTGCTGGTGAGATGATAAGATGGTTTGATATTTGTTCTAGAATTGATAACACAGGGGATGCTTCCCACATGGCCCTTGGCCCAGCCATTGCCCCATCAGTGGGAGCAAGATGGGGTTGCATTTTCCAAGTAATCTCTTATTCACAGGGTCCCCATCAGCCTCTGTCCCTGAGTGTCATCTCACATGCACCCAGAGCAAGGGCGCTCTTCTCCCCTCTCCTAGATCTCTTTCTCTTCCAGGACCAATTTCTCCCCAAGCAAGGACATGGACTCAACTCCCATAGAAATGAAGATGTCAAACGTTCTCAAGATGAATTTATTTCTCTTCGGAAGTCAGAGCATGAGCAGGTTAGCAGGGGCGCCCACACATCGTTCTCCAGCTGCCTTGGACAAACTCCTTTCTGCCGGGCGTGACTGAGTCCCCTATTCTGTCCACCTCGCCTCACCTTCTTTCCCACCTTCTTGAAAGACAGTCGCTTTAGACCTGAAGAGGCAGAAGTCAGATTGAGTCACTTTCTACCTCACTGCAGCCCCAGAAAGTAAGGGTCCACCAGCCCCTGTCCTCTGTAACTCAGTTCTACAGGAACTGCTGGCAACCCATCCATCTGCCACCCACCTACCCATCTGTCCATCCAGCTACCCACCCACACATGCATCCACCCACCCACACATTCATCCATCTACCCACCCATTCACCCACTTACCCATCCATCCATCCATCCATCTACCCACCACCCATCACCCACCCACTCACCCATCCATCCACCCATCACACACCTTCCCACCCATCCTTCCATCTATCCACCCACCCATCCATCCATCCATCCATCCATCCATCCATCCATCCATCCATCCACCCACCCCCCCACACACATCCTTCCACCCACCCACCTGTCCACCCATCCTTCCACCTACCTATCAGTCCATCCATCCATCCATCCATCCATCCATCCATCCATCCATCCATCCATCCACTGATCGTCCTGAACAGATTGGTGTCCACAACAGGGACAACAGGGCCACTGCCCACCCTACCACACCCATAATTCCTCAGGGCTCTGGCCCTCTTCTTCCCCTTGTTCAGATGAGGGAGGGGGTGAGAGGATGGAAACCTTCACAGAAGCTTATGCTTTTGCCCCGTGGCCCAGAACCACACTCACCACCCTGGTGGGAGGACCTCCGCTCTTCACTGCTCCGTACAGTAGAGTCCACTTGTGCAAGCACCTCACTGGTGGGTCATCATGAGTATTTGTGTCTCCTCTTGACCCAGGACGAGGCACCCACCTCTGCCTGTGCCTTTGGTCGCTTTCCCCCAGGTCACCTGCAGGGTCACAGCTCACATGTTGAACCAATGTCCTCATGTGTGGGCAGACAGAGGTCCTTCCCGGCTGCCCTGGAAATGCTTGTAGTTCAACAGACGCAGAAAGTTCTAGAGGCACAAATAACATCTCTCAGAACCCAGGGGGGCCAGGCAGGGGTGTCCATAGATGTCTGATTCTATGTAAAAATGGGTCATATTTTTGCTTAATTTGATCACTGATTCCTTCCTGAGGAGAAAAGGAAGGTAGATGTAGATGAAGTGCCAGACCCCCCTGCAGCCCGGGAACGCAGCCTGGGTCCTGCCACCCACGAGACCCCTTGCGGGGCAAGGACACCTCCAGAACAGGCTGAACCCAAATTCTGTAAGGACAGACTAGTGACCCCAAAGAGATGGAGTTAGTCTTGAGACCATAGTTTCAAATTGGAAGAGGCTGACCCGCAGAGAAAGGGAATGTTTGACCTACCTCAGTTACCCTGTCTGTTCCTGGGCATTGTTAGAAAACAGGGCCAAATCCCCTTCCTGTCACTCTGAAGTTCCAGATCTCTGGCAACAGGAAGCTTTTCCTTTTCCCGATGGTTTGGCACTGAATTCATTGAGTGACGAGCTCTGGCCTGAATTGATAGGAAGTCATTTATAACTTTTATTTCTCCCACTAATGTGAACACGTGAACGTCTTTGATGAAAGAATGTCACGGGAAGCCCTATGGGAGTGTTCCATCCTCTGCTGATGCCCAGAACCTTTTCTGAAGATGGGGAGGGGGGAGGGGGGAGACTCAACTTTGAAACATGTCTGGCCTCAAGCACTTTTGGATCAGGGTCTGAGAACATCTTCAACAAAAGATCACTCCGGAAATGAAACGAGATAACCCCTATAAAGCATTTGGCACAGAAGTTGGTACCTGACAAGTATGTCTCTACCTGGCCCTTGTTGCCAGGTCAGGCCTCAGGCGGGGCACACAGCTGGGCATCCTCTTAAAGAGGTGCCTTCCCCACACAAGGGGCTTTCCGTAACAGCAGGAGAGCCTGGACCTCTGTAGACACCCATCTCCTCTTTCTCTCGATGAATCAAACTATCCTCCCCGATGCCTCCCAGGTTACCCGTTAGAGTAAGTCCAGCTCCAGAACGAAGGTTGCGCCGTCTACGCAGCTCCCGCTCTCAGCCGCTTCAATGTGCAAGGCTCCCAGCTGGTTATGAAGTCAAAAAATACATTCACATCTGTCCTTGATCTGGCAAGTCAAGAACAGAAAAACTCCAAACAAAGGCATTCCTCCCTGCCCCTTCCAAGGGGCGGCTTTCTTCAGCTGCGCGGGCACGTCGGAGCTGCTTTACATATGTTTTTGATGCTGAAACTATAACATTTGACTTTTTTCTTCTGCTCCAAAGTGTTAACCAAATAAATAAGAATTAGATGATGTTTGTGTAAACTTAGCTACATGACCTAAGATTCTTTTTTCTCTTCTGACTTCGGCATAAGGCTTAGCTACTTAATCCCTACACTTTAAAGCATGTGTTTTATTTATTTATTTTGTCAAATTCACTTAGGCGGTGAATAACCTCTTCCTTGGCAAGTATACGAGGAGGAGATTGTTTTGTATTCTCACCGAGGTGGAATGAGCCCATGTGGAAGCCTTGTGGTTGCCTAGGGGGTGAGCATGTTACGTCCTCACTATTGCTGGAGGTTTTCCCTTTGCTTTCAACCCTGGTCCCTGACTTCCATCCTTGGGCCCCCAATTTCCAGCCCTAAGCCCAGGGAGGAATGCTTGCAGGGTCACCCAGCTCTAGCTCCTGCCTCCTGAGACTGCAGGGTTTCTCACATGGAACTTGGAGTGTTGAAACCAGGAGGACCTTTGTTTGGTGGAGAGACTGGAATGTGCCGGGACCTGTGGCCTTGGTCTGAGGAACATGTGTAATTCTGAAGAGGGACACCCCCCACAGGTAACACCGTCGGGGAAGGCGCACCAGGGAGGCACTGAGAATAAGGACTTTGGGGGAAACCAATATGGGTCCTACCAGAACAGGAGGGTGGAGGAAGGCAGCCTCAATTCAGGAGAGAACAGCCACCAGGGAGAAGAGAAGCCCCCTGCCCAGGAACAGAGATAGCCAGGCTATCCCGGGAAGAAGGGCTGAAGAAGGCTGTGAGGAAAACCCAGAATGAATGGAGATCACGTTCTGGAAAGACGAAATAGCTATACCGAAGTCTTCATCTTAGGTGGTTTCGAAAACAAGCAACTGAGATGGTGTGTATATCAAGGATAAGTCTTTCATTTCTCTGTGATGAGGCTGGAAGATCAGGATGATATTAGTTACAGAGGGAAAGTTACATTCTGGGGCACATTTGATGCTCAGAGTGAACACCGACTCCCCCCAGTGGCTATAGGGTGGTGGCTAACCCTCCAGCTTCCATTGCATCTATGAAATGATCCCAGTGTGTTTGTGCCCTTTCCAGGTGCCATTCCCTCTCCTCCCACTCCACACCCAGCACTTACCTGCTGCCCATCCCCCACGCTAAGATTTCCTCCTGTGTCAGGGGAAGGACTAGGACCTTCTTGTCACTAGAGTACTTCCCTGTCTTACTCTCATGGATTGCTCTTATTTCCTCATCTTTATTCCACGTTTATTGTCCTTTTGTCAAGAATACAATTTATGACCCACGAGATTAAGCCATAGCACTGTTTTACCTGGATTCACTGGTAGTTAATCATCCGTGACTATCTTTTAAATGTTGCCCTCACCAAGATGGCTAAGATTTCCACTGGAAAGCACAAGTGGTAGAGAGGATGTGTAGTGATTGGGATTCTCGTGCATTGCTAGTGGCAATGTAAAATGGCAGACACTGTGGACAACTATTTGACAGTCCTGTGTAAAGTTAAACATAGAATTATCATGTGACCAACTCCTAAGTGTATACTCAAACTGATTGAATACATATGTGTATACGAATGTTCATGGTAGCATTATTTATAATTGATAGGGTGGGCCCCCCCCCCATTGTCTCCTGTTTAAGATTGCAGGTTTCAAGGACAGGTAATGTTAAAATGGGAGAATGACCTTAGCTGGAATTTCCCTTCAGGGGGATGCAGGGGGAAGAAAGAAGTGTTAACAGATTTCCTGGAAGGCGGGAAATCAGGGTATATAAAGGGTGTGCAAACAAAGAGAAGGATTCGATTTGATTCTAGGCGATTGGGTTGGGATTCCAATATGGAGAGGAGATGGGAATCAGCCATCTTGTAAAGATGTGAGCCATGTGAGCTTGGCCATGTGGCCACCGAGGGCCTGCAACCCTCGGCTGGCCCAGACTGGCAGCAGTGTGCTGATGCGGTTAAGGAGTTTGCAGATTTGAACTCCGTGTTGGAGTTTGTTTTGCTGAGTTTAACTTGTGTCTACGAGAGGCTGTGCAAAAGTTAGGCCTGAGAAGAAAGTGAACTTTGCTGATTCGGCACCATGGAGTTCCTGCTGCCTGAAGGTGACAAGGAGAAGACAGCGTGGAAGACAACAAGGAGCATTCAAAGGAACATGTCTTCAGGTGTCTGGAGATGGACTCTGACTGGACATTGGTGAGACGATTAGGACTGAGAGACTGAGGATATTTGGGGCAATCTGGGAAAGGACTTTGGACAATACTGAGAAATACTTCAACATTGGACAATGTTGAAGTATTCTGAGTCTTACATGTTTCTTTTGTAGTTAATAGGATAATTAGAAATCACTTTGTTAGAAATAAATTAGTCTGCACTGCACTGAGAGTCTTACATTGGTTTGGCATTTTGGTTGAGAAGGCTGGGGATGGTGGTAAAGAACCTACGAATGAAAAGTTTAAACTGTGTTTTAAAGTTTTTCTTTTCTGCAGTTTTTGGAGCTGAAAGCAGAGAGCAGTTGGCTGGCTTTTG
>PVHY01032484.1:0-11804 GCA_004024945.1 Uropsilus gracilis
GAACCAGTACAAGCAAGACCAGAAAAACAACCATAGAGTCCCGATGTCAACAGGCGCACTTCTAAACTGGCTGGGCCAAACCTCGGGATTTTAAAGTGGAGATATATTCACGGAGAACAACACACCCTCCCCTTATTAAGGGAGAGGAGAGGATGACCAAAGAGGGGATAATGGGCCCCACACCAAAACTGCCAAAGGAAGCAGAGGAGATAACCTTCAAAGGCCACTTGCAGAAGCCTGAACTCATGGGCCGGGCACGGTGGCCTGTGCCTGTAAGCTTCAGCCTAGGAAGCGGCCAGGGCTAGGGATCGCGGTTCGAGTCCCGCTTGGGGCCCGTAGCGAGACTTAGTTCCAAACAATAGCTGGGCGTGGTGGCGTGCGCCTGTAATCCCGGCTACTTGGGAAGCTGAGGCTGGGAATTGCCTGAGTCTGTAGTACCCTGGGCAACGAGAACCTGCGGTTCCACGGGCAAATATAGCAAGACCTAGTCTCAAAGCTTGAACTCAAGGAAATTTCTGGAACAACACCGGCAGGAGACAAGACCCCCAAAGCCCGACACCAGACCCATAAGGAAAAGCAGCAAAGCAAAGGCGAGGGGATTGGATTGGAGAGGAAGGCCTGCAGCAAGAAAACATGGACAGATCACAAACGAATTATAACCTGGCCACCAAACACAATCTTAAGACTGAAAATCTAACAGCGCCGGGACCCAACAACGCAGTCCCTCACCCAGAGAAAAGACACTAACATAGGAAAGAGACTAATGGACTCAACACAGCTAATAAATAACAAACAGTGGGGTGTGAGAGAATGGAGGGAGCACCGGAGGGAGGAGGGAGGGGGGAAAATTATATAACAGAGTGGTTGTAACCCAAAGAACAAAATAAAACTACAATAAAAGAAAAAAAGAAAAAAAAGTCAGAAATGCATTAGTCTCATTATTGCCATGTGTCTTCTCCACATTTTCATTTATTCAATTATATTCCAGATAAAACTTGCTAATACAGGCTGGGAATGGTGGCGCATGCCTGTAAGCAGCAGCCTAGGAACCCGCGGCCAGAACTAGGGATCGAGGTCCAAGTCCCGCTTGGGGTAACATAGCAAGACCTAGTTCCAAAAAATAGTTGGGCATGGTGTCACATGCCTGTAATCCCAGCTACCTGGGAAGCTGAAGCTGTGGATGGCTTGAGCCCATGGTACTCTGGGCAAAGTGAGCCTGCGGTTCCACAGGCAAAAATAGCAAGACCTTATCTCAAAAAAAAAATAAAATAAAATAAAATAAAAAAACTTGCTAATACACCAAGAAAGTATTTGATCAAATCTATGTATTAGTCAATGGGAGTTGCCTAAAGCTACAAAAATGAGACTTAAAGAATGTAGAAACTTCTTGGTGATGATTATGTTAGAATCCAGTGGCAAATCTTGCTATGCATGTCATCACAAACCTTTGCCTCAATTTCTAGCAGTAAACACACATCCTTTTGAAATTCCCACTTTCTTATAATTTCTAGGAAATCATGCCTCTCCTGGTTCTCATTTGTCTGATCACTAGCTGCCTTTATTTTCCAGAGCAGATTCTGCTCTTCCTCTGCACATCTCAGCGTTTCTCCAAGTACGGGATATAGAACCACTTAAGGGCACAAACATAAAAATGATTCACATGAGAAGGTTATTAGCTTATCAAGCTCTCAGGCTTTTCTAATTACAAAGTGTTGTGTTTTTCTATTTCATTTTGTTTGTTTTCAATTGAACAGACTTAGGCTCAGAAAACTTAGCAGATAATGGGATCCAGTTAAAATTTAGTACCATCATTTTGCTGTCATCACTTTCGTTTTCCCATTGCCAACTACTTAAAGCAAGCAATTTTGGTTTATCATTTATATTACCAATATAAAGTCTTCCTTCAAAATGAAATTATTTAAATGGGTCACTTAAATATATTAAGGAAAAAATTACATTTTAAAATAGCCCTTGGAAAAAAATGGCATGTCAGAAACTCTGCTTTGACCACATATAACTATTTCTGAAATTAAATCTTTCTCCACATTCTCTCACTTTTCCAATCACCCCAAATCTCAGCTGAGTTCCAGATTTCAACTAAGAATATTGTACCAGCATCAGTATCTCCAAATAAAGCCCATTCTGGATCACCCCTTCACCACATCCAACCTCACTATCAAAAGCTTGTCAAATATCCCTTTACCACCAAACCTAGCAGTATATTTGACTCATCCCTCTCTACCTTACAGAATTCCAGCCATTACCAATTCATTCAGTTCATACAATTCATCCATTCCGGATGAAAGAGAGACTAAAGACACCAAAAAGCTCTTGCTTATCACTGCTCTTCAACAACCAAGGGATGTCTAAATGCAGAGGAAATTTAGAACTCCTATTATTACCAGAGAACAGCAAGTCCAAACCTAAACGCAGCCAGTGTGAGTGAGTTATCTCAGATGTTGTGATGACTGAATGCTGGGTCAAGGCTGAAAATGCCTCCTCAAGTATGTGCCCTAGGTACCTTCTTGCCTCACTCTGGTCCTGGCCCTCCCTAGGTAGAATCACAGAATCTACTAGCATCCTTCCATGCACAGGACCAATCCTCACAGTAAAGAATGATAGGACCCAAAAAGTTAAGAAACCCTGGTATAAAAGAAAAAACACAAAGTTAGAAACCCAGCTCAACAACTTAAAAACTACATAGCCAAATTATATAATTTGAAGTTTTAAGTAGTTTTAACTTAGATTTAGTTTTCTGATAGTGTACTAGTATTTATACATGATTTTTTTTTTTTTACTTTTATATTGACCGGAGTGGGATTAAGTTATGGAAGTCCCTCAAGACTTGGAAGAGTGGGTACCTTTTACTATCCTAGGCAACAAAGAACCAGACAAGATTATTGAATAGAAGAGTAATTTAGCAAAGGAAACTTTCCAGGAGTATTGTTCTGACCACTGAACAATGCATGATATATCAGGTACAGACCTCCACAAAGGTCAATGTAAAGGCCAACCAAAGTAGGACATAATGAAAGTTTGAACTAGGATGCTTGGTTAGGAATGGAGACATGAGTCTGGCTGAGAATGTTTTTTGGACTATGATTTTTCTTGAATGAAGTTTAGATACACAGGTGAGGCCACAAATGAGTAGCAATGGATGCAGATAAAAATTTAACAGATTTAATCAGAGAATAGTTTATATTTTAATAGTATAATCCTACAGAATTTAAGCTAATATCCTCTAAAAGCAATGAAACAGTACACAGTACACTATGAGAACAAATATCAAAATGACAAGAGTTGTCATTTGTTATTTTAGCAATACACAGCTAAATTTCATAATTCAGATGATGGTAACATATTTTAACAGGTTCAAAGGCCATTTTGAGAAATTTTTTAAACCACATTAGATCTTAATGGAAGTTTATCAAATTCCTGACATCCACAATCCATCTTAATTATCTTAAATGGTCTGAGATGAAAAAGACCAAAAAGGCTGATGCCCAAATGTCTGAATACTATGCTGAAAAAGCTGAGCTCAAGCATACCCAAAGTGTGTTAGAAGCAACTTTTATATTGCACAAATGTAACAATTATTTTTAAACCAACAATTTTAGAAAAATAGCAGTTCCTATCTTGTGTAAATATAAGACACTGGATTTGCAAATGTCAGCAGAGTTTTAAGATTGCTCTCTAAAGTAATAGTCTCCTGCTGTTTTGCTTGGTATCTTAATTTGCCTTTAGTTTCAAACTAAGCTTGCCAACACTATTCCTCTCAAAACCTCAGGAATTCCATTACTAGTTTTAAGCTAAATTAAAGGAAAATAGATGCATTCAACCCATAGCAGAAGTATGCAGAAAGTGTTTGTTGACGCTCATAAATAGACTGAAAAATTCAGAAATGTCTGAAGGGCAACTGTGTAGTCAGTTCTGTTTTGCTCCACTGTGGAACTGAATAGAAAGAATTCCTGCTACCACGTCAAGAGATCAGACCTTTAAATAAACTGGAAAATAATAGAACATTCTCCTTAAGTCAGAGTTTGTGTCAATTTTCACTTCAGAAAAGAATGATTGAGCACCTTTATATGGAACTGAGATGTTTTTCCCAACAAACAATGCTTAAAATGCCAATACTACCTACTTGCCTTCAAAAAACAAAAGATTTTTAAAAGTAAATAAATTTTTAACATACAAATGTTTCTTTGTCTTACTACTAGAAATTTTCCTTTCCACTCCATGTCCGTATTAAGTGCCTCTATAAATTCACCTGAGAACTGCAGCCTTTTTTAATCTTCACCCCCCACCCAATCCCTTCATCAAGACATCATACACACTTGAACCTAGGGGTTATCAGATGCCACTGAATGGGACTGGTGTGAGAAGTTACTATGAAGGAAGAGAAAGGAAAATCCCATCTTTCCCATATCCTCACTCCCTTTCTTCCTTCCCCTGTCCCAGTTCCACAAGAGAATCAATAAATGGAATAAACTACCATAAACTGCCCAGCACAATGGTGCACACCTATAATCCCAGCGCTGGGAGGGTGAGGCCAGGGATCACTTGAGTCTGCGGGTTCCAGACTGCCTCAAGCAACACAGCGAGACCTAATCTCTAAAAAATAGCCAGGCATGGTGGCACGCGCCTGTAATCCCAGCTACCTGGAAGGCTGAGGCTAGGGATCACCGGGGGAACATAGCGAGAGCTAGTCTCAGGAAAAATAAATAAAAATAAACTACCATAAACTTATTCTATTTCTCACTCTTAATTAACCCCAAGTCATTCACTGATTCCTTTACGTTTCGTACTCCTTAGGTTTCACCTTATCTAACCCCTAGGTAATGCAGGTAAGGAAAGTCAAGCCAAACGCCTAGATTTTGGGTTGACCCAGTACTTTTCTAAAACAATGGTGCAGAGGGATAAACGAGTTTCCACCAGTATTAAAAAGTATCAAATATACTGTAATATGTGTTACATCAGTTTTATTTCTTGTTTAGTGAGGTAACCATTTTAATTTTTACATGACTTGTTCAAAAACTAGGTTCCTAATTAGGAATTCCTTTAACACCCCAGTTCCCTACTCCCAGCACCTAGTAAACATTCTTTTAAAACAATTCATTTTGCTGGGCACAGTGGCATGTGCCTGTAAACATCAGTCTATGAAGCGCGACTGGGGATCGTGGTTTGAGACCCGCACAGGACAGTATCATGAGACCTAGTCACAAAAAAATAGCTGGGCATGGTGACGCGTGCCTGTAATCCCTGCTACCTGGGAAGCTGAGGTTGGGGATTGCTTGAGTCTGTGGTACCCCGGGCAATGTGAGCCTATGGTTCCACTGGCAAAAATAGTGAGACTTAGTCACAAAGAAAAGAAAAAAAATTCATTTATAAAATAGAAGCCACCTTCTATTCTATGAAAGTAAAATTAAAGTAACTTTGAGAAATTAAAACAATATATTTTTGACAAAAAAAACAAGTAAATACTAGTAGTTTGTGCAACAGGAGTGATCAATGCTTACAACCACATAAAAAAATAAAATAAATCTAGTTACAAATAGTATATAAAGAACTTGTGACAATGCAAAAAGTAACTCATAAACCAAGATTCTAACTTTAGAATATACCAATTAAGAGCAATTTGGCAACATTCATCAAAATGTTTTGATTCGTATCTATTGACACAAAAATTCCACTTCCAAAATTTATCTTTTTTTTTAGACTAGGTCTCACTATTTTGGCCTGTGGAACCACAGGTTCATGTTGCCTGGGGTACCACAGACTCCAGCAATCCTCAGCCTCAGCTTCCCAGGTAGCTGGGATCACAGGCAGGTACCACCATGCCCAGTAATTTTGGAGGGGAACTACCAGTCATTTTGGGGGGGGGGGGAACTAGGTCTCACTATGTTGCCCCGAGCAGGACTCGAACCGCGATCCCTAGCCCCAGCCACTTCATAGGCTGAAGCTTACAGGTATGTGCCACAGTGCCCGGCTTCTACTTCTAAAATTTAAAGTACTAAAAAAAGTAACTATATTTAAAAAAATAAGTATATAAATATGGATATATTTGCACAGGTATGAAATACATATATAATATTCACTGACACATTACTTATAAAAGCAAAATAGAGAAAACAAGTTAAATGTCTACCAAAAAGAAAACTTAGTATATTCAATACAAGGGATGCCCTGAGCCCAATAAAAAGAGAAAATTGATTGCAAATGTGAGGAAAAAAATTGCTAAAACAACAACTTCTTCAGAGGAGGAGTCCCACATAGGGATGCAGAAAAAAGGACTTCATGATAAACCTTTTTGTACCTTTGAATTTTGGCTCATGTACACACATATTCCCCCTTTGCTTAAAATGAGTAGTCAAAAAAATTACTAAAGAATGTTGACCATTTTCTCCAATCTCTGATGCATAAATAATTCTATTTCATCTGTAGGCAATGTTAATTAGAACTGAAAATCTAGGCTACTAGACCTTATGATAAGCAACATACCAGGGTAGAAGGCTCATTTCCTCTTTAACAAGAAGAGATACAACTATGGCAACTTTGCATCAATCAAAACAAAGCATAATAAGTGAAGAATTTAACTTACCTAAAGCAACCTTTATTGCAGAAATAAAACTGGATGCAATATAATTTTGTCTGCATTCCAGAAACTGTGTTTCACCAAAATGAAAAAACTGGCTGGAATATCTGGTTAGGGTCTAGATTGCAAAAGGCAAGACACACCAAAAAAATTTATAAAGGAACTCAGGAAGTGCCAAAATCATGACTTCAACAGTCAGTTAAAAACAAGAAAGGAGGACAAAGATATGGGCAATAAATTTCAAATGCTAAGAGAGTAAACGTTTAAGATACCATTTTTCTAACAATTTTTGTCTTTATCTTTAAATTCCAAGTAAAAAAGGAGCAGCCTTTCAGTAATTAAAAGAAAAAATTCAAAGAAACAATTCAAGCTCCAACAACATTTTTTAATGTTTATATTTAATATAATTTTTGGCTTTGCTACTAATGAAAACAATTAATATAACAGCAGCTAATACTAATCAGCTCCCCACATCTTCCTGAATCAAGTTTAGGACAACCTGATTGACTGTAAAGCCAGAAAGCTAGGGGGTAAAATCTTGAAAGGCTGAAGGAAACAATGTGGTAACATTTAGGAAGAGCACTGTATTATTTTCTGTTTAAAAAATCCTTTTATTGGGTCTCCCATTATCAACATAACGACTTGGCCATCTAAGCACACAACAGCTACAGCACTATGTACAATTTTAATTTTACAGACTTAATGACCTGTTTAAAAATAAATCAAACTATATAGCCCAAAGGTTTGTTGCCAAATCCAATTATAGTCTTATGAAGTTTATCATAAACCTCAAGTAAATGAAAGATGCTAGCTGTCATATCAAAAAAAAATTACATTCTTTTGCCAGATTTAAACATTCAGATTAATGCCAAAAAAAAAAAAAATTTAAATAAGGACACACTTAAGAAAACAGATTAGCCGGGTGTGGTGGTGCACGCCTGTAATTCCAGTTACCTGGGAGGCTGAGGCTAGGGATCAACTTGAGTCCGTGGGTTCAAGACAACCCCCGCAACATAGCAACCCCTAATCTCTTAAGAAAAAAAGAAGAAAAGAAACAGTAATTTACATATCTTAACATTTACAAAGAAATATAACCAACTGATAACTTCATTTTTATTCTGTATTATATTTATTAGTAAACTATTAAAAAAAGGTCAAAAGTGCCTGAAGTATTCAATAGACTCAAAGAGTAGTACGGTTAAATATATTCATTATAATCACATCAAAGTCAGGGATTAACAACTACACAAATGAAATTTAAATTTCTATCAATGGTTTTCAGTCCTGAGCCAAGGTTCACCTAAGGTAGAGAACCTAGAATTCCTTAAACTGTTCACAAGCTTTAAAAATAGCCTAACAGCCTTATATACTATATGAAATACAGCTTTGTACGTCAACTAAAATAATCAAGTTTCTATTGGGAAGGGCTGGAATTAAAACTCAACATGGTAACACCAATTTATCTCATAATGATTCAGAAACTGGCTATAGTTAATCTTTGGTAACAAAAAATAGAAAACCCAATTAACAAATGTACTTTGTTCTATGGAAACATTTGAACCTTATCTGAAAAATAATGAAAATAGATCAAGCCGGGCACGGTGGCTCGTGCCTGTAAGCTTCAGTCTATGAAGCAGCTGCAGCTAGGGATTATGGTTCAAGTCCCACCTGGGGCCCATAGCAAGACCTAGTTCCAAAAAAATAGCTGGCTGTGGTGGCACGTCCCTCTAATCCCAGCTACCTGGGAAGCTGAGGCTGGGGATTGCTTGAGTCTGTGGTACCCCGGGCAACGAGAGCCTGCGGTTCCATAGGCAAAAATAGCGAGACCCAGTCTCAAAAAAAAAAAAAAAAAAAAAAAAAAAAAAAAAAAAAAAAAAAAAAAAAAAAAAAAAAAAAAAAAAAAAAAAAAAAAATATATAGATCAATGCTTTCTTTTTTAGAAAAGTAAAACACAAACTTAAAGCTATACACAAGACTCTAATCACCAAATGTTTAAGTTTACCAAGAATGTTATCTGTGAGCCCAGTGAAGACAGAACACCTGTAAGTTACCAACCCAAAAAGGTATACTTTTCTTTAAATCCTAGTGGCTTTATGGACACTTCATGAAATAACATGTAACGTCAATGATAAAGATGACTGGTCAGGGGCCGGGCATGGTGGTGCATGCCTGTAAGCGGCAGCCTAGAAAGCCGGGGTCGGGGCCAGGGATCTCGGTTCAAGTCCCGCCAGGGGCACGTAGCGAGACCTAGTTCCAAAAAAATATAGCTGAGCATGGTGGTACACTCCTGTAATCCCAGTTACCTGGGAAGCTGAGGCTGGGGAATGTTTTAGTCTGTGGTACCCTGGGTAACATGAGCCTGTGGTTCCACAGGCAAAAATAGTGAGACCTAGTCTCATCTAAAAAAAAAAAAAAGATGACTGGTCAGATTTCAAGCTTATGTCTCTGTTCCTTACTCCATTTTCCCCCTTTATTTCACGATTATCTCAGCAGTTACAACCTTATAAAATCTTAGCCATAGTTTTCAAATATAACAGTATGAACAGCCAGGCATGGTGGCTCATGCCTGTAAGCTTCAGCCTATGAAGCGGCTGGGGCTAGGGATTGCGGTTCGAGTGCTGCTCAGGGCAACACAATGAGACCTAGCCCCAAAAAATAGCTGGGCATGGTGGTGTGTTCCTGTAATCCCAGCTACCTGGGAAGCTGAGGCTGGGGATTACTTCTTGAGTCCGTGGTACCCCAGGCAACATGAGCCTGCGGTTCCATGGGCAAAAACAGTGAGACCTAGTCTCAAAAAAAAAAAAAAAAAAAAAATCAACAAAACAGTATGAAACAAATAATTAACTCTAAATTTCACTACTATACCCTCATTTTTT
Source organism: Uropsilus gracilis (assembly GCA_004024945.1). NCBI lineage: Eukaryota > Metazoa > Chordata > Mammalia > Eulipotyphla > Talpidae > Uropsilus > Uropsilus gracilis. Next base: position 9,469 of record PVHY01032484.1, read on the forward strand.
AAAAAGAGTTAGTATAGCAGGAAGACTAAGAAACAAAACTAAACCAGTATCTAAAATGTTTTCAGGAACACTGTCCCTAATCATGACCTGAACACTCAAAGAGTAAAGACTGGGTAAATCAGGTGAAAGGCACTTATTATGCACATTAGGTGTGCAACAGAATGCATCTCGGTGAAAGGAGGGAGCAGCATTTCAGCAATGAACTGGTGCCATTTTTCCCCACCCCCACTTTCAAGCAGCTGCCTTGGATTGTAACTCCCATTGCACCATGACCAAAAGTCTTGATTGGGAGGACAACTGGGAAAGAGTGAAGTATATATTAATAGAGATGGGCTAAAGGAGGAGGAAGGAGACACTTGAAAGGGAGACATGAAGAGATAAAATGAAAAGACTGTTCGTGGGACTTTAGTGTTTTGGCTGAGGCAATGGCAGCATTATCCCGACCTTGTGGTAAATTTTAATTTGAATTTTGGGTTTCTCCTTCTATCCCAGCTCTTTGGGACCTGCCTAAGCTCTTTTCTTACAGCAACTGCCTGCTAGTATATGCCCTGGACCTGCTCTGTGCTTCTGTGCTTCAGTCACTGTTTTGGGCCAGCCTATTTGGATGGGTGTTTGCCCATGAGAGAAGAGGTAATTTTCAGAGTTTGACTGGGAATCCTTTCTTCTCATCTCTCCTTATGCCAATTAAAGACCTTTCATACTAACAACAGTCTGCTTTCCCTGTCTTTATATGCATGGACGGTGAAAACTTTTAAAATATTCAAAAAATATTCAAAAAAACGGGCTTCTCCTTTAACAGTCTGGGATTCTTGGGTACCTCTCACTCATGTAGTTAGTTACAAGAGGAAATACTATATTTGAATCTACACATATCTAGTACTAGTTGGGGCTCCACCACTTTTACCTGATGGTGGAAATGTTAATTAACTTCTGAAGTCTCAGTCCTCTCATGTATAAAAAATGAAAATAGAATAGTTTACCAGAAACTCTGTTAACAGACTTCCATCAATTTATGAACTAAAAGCTCTGCAACCCCTCCAATATCATTCCATGATGCTCACAAGTTGACCACTTGCACCTGGGAGAGTCTCTAAGCCTGACCATTCACTTTAATATGTCCCCACCTTCTGCTCTCACCAAATGAGCTGGACTCTTAACAAGATCCAGCTGTTAGTTCCCAAACTGGCTCATGCCAACTGTAGTTGTTATTGTAATTATGTAACTTAAGATTATGTAAACTGATGAATTATGATCGTGAAAGAGGTTGTTTCTCTGCAAATTATGTTGAAAAGTCAAAAAGATCCAAAGGCTATTTTTTTAACGTTATTATGGAACTAAGTATATGTAAAGTAGTCTTAAAAGTAGTAGTCTTAAAAGGAGTAAAACATAAAACTGTACAAGAATTTTACATAACACACTGAAATTGCTTTTGAAGTCTCTCTTTTATAAGGATACTATGAAGATACTTAACAGAGATAATGCCTCATGGGTGTGGATTACAAAAAGACCCACAACTATAATCAAAGGTCTCATCCACAAAGAAAATGCCTGACCCTCTAAGGGGGCAAAAATGGTGAAGGAATGTATATTCAAGTCAAAATTATAAATGTGCATCATTTTTTATAATTTCCTGCTAATTGGCTTTTTTAATTATCTACTCAAGATATGACATATGAAATTTTCATATGCGGCTACCTCAAAAATGTATAGGACTGCTGTGAAGACTGAATAAATACTTAAGTACAGTGCCTGGTACTAGTAACAGTCAATTTAAAATTGCTGTTTTGAGGCAAGATGGCGGCATCTTGGGACCAGCTCGCAAGGGATGAAGAAAGGTTCTCCATTCATCATTTACCATGGCACTGGCATCAGTAAAGTGGGCCCTATCAAGCAGAGCTATCTTGAAACATTTATTTCCAATTCAAAATGGAGCTTTATACTGTGCTTGTCATAAATCTACATATTCTCCTCTTCCAGATGACTATAATTGCAAAGTGGAACTTGCCTTGACATCTGACAATAGGACGATAGTTTGCTACCACCCATCTGTGGACATTCCGTACGAACACACAAAAGCTATCCCTCGACCAGATCCTGTCCATCATAATGAAGAAACACATGACCAAGTGCTGAAAACCAGATTAGAAGAAAAGGGTGAACACTTAGAGCAAGGAGCCATGATAGAACAACTTAGCAAAATGTTCTTTACTACGAAGCACCGTTGGTATCCTCGCGGACAGTATCATAGACGTCGTAAGAAACTGGACCCTCCAAAAGACAGATGATATCAAAGTTCTCAAGAATCAAAGAAATATTATCCCTGTGTCTCATTTCCC
>PVHY01032486.1:0-11840 GCA_004024945.1 Uropsilus gracilis
ACAAGGGAGATGGAGGAACAAGGGAGATGGAGAGGGGATATCACCGCTAGGTCAGTGGCCACCCAGCCACACCTACGACCTGCCACCCCTTTTAGGAAATCCAATTCTATTGGGAGAGAGCCTGGCTTATTTGCACATTGTCTCTAGCCGCTTCCCCACCATGTGGCAGAGTTGAATAATTGTAACAGAGACCATATAATCTGCGAATCTGAAAAATATATTCTAACAAGTGCAGGTAAGGATCTAGACAGATTGGAACCCTCCTGCTCTAATGGGAAGGTAAAATGGTGCAGCCACTTTGGAAAATGGCCTGGCAGGTTCTCAAAAGGCTAGATGTAGAGTTACCACCCGACTTAGCTATTCCACCTGAGATATGTACCAGAGAGAAATGAAAGCATGTGTCTACACAAAAACTTGCGTGAGCCTGTTCAGAATATCATCACTTTTTTTTTTTTTTGAGACTAGGTCTCGCTATTTTTGCCTGTGGAACCGCAGGCTCACATTGCCCAGGGTACCACAGACTCAAGCACTCTCCAGCCTCAGCTTCCCAGGTAGCTGGGATGACAGGCAAGTGCCACCACGCCCAGCTATTTTTTTGAAACTAGGTCTCGCTATGGTGCCCAGGCGGGACTCGAACCGCAATCCCTAGCCCTGGCCGCTTCATAGGCTGAAGCTTACAGGCACAAGCTACCATGCCCGGCCCAGAATATCATCACTTCTAATAGCAGAAACGCCAAAGCAACTCCATGTCCATTAGCCGATGGATGCAACCTAAAACGTGGTTCCAGACCATGGAATATTAGTGGGCAAAAGAAAGAACTGTTATAGGTATATATACAACAGCATGGATGAACGACAGATATTACGCCAAGCTAGCTGCAAAGGCCGTTGCTGCAGGAGCTCATTTGTACGGATGATTACTCTAGAGACTGAAATTTGTAGTTGCCTGGGCTGGGGAGGCGGGAGGAGACAGCTAAAGGGTAGAGGGACTCTTTTTGTGGTGAGTAATATTGATTCTGGTAATGGTTGCATAATCCTGTGAATATACTAAAAACCACTGGATTGTACGCTTTAAATGGGTGTTTTGTATGGTTTGTGCACTCTATCTTATGAAGTTGTTCTTACAAAATTTACTGGTCTTCATTCTAGATAGTCAGGGGAGGCCTCTGAGGAGATAGCATTTGTACTTTTCCTTCTGTAATTGGCTCAAAACTCCCAGTTGGCCTTTCACTGAGGCGTTTTACAGTATAGGAATCTTCACAAAAATCCTATGGTTAATACACTGACAACCCTATTCAATGGATAAAGAAAATAGAGCACAGAGAGATTAGGTGACTTACCCCACATCACACAGTTGATTAGTGTCAGAACTGGGACCCAATTCTGAGAGTCTGATGTTAAAGCCCAGGCCCTTAACCCTTAGCTACATTGTATTTATAGTTTCCTGCCTGGTCTTTGAACTCAGATCCCTTCCAGGTTAGGAAGTCATCTTCCTAAGCCTTCCAAAGCCTAAGCCTAAGCCTTCCAAAGCCAGAGTGGGGACGGGCACACCAGGTGAGGGGAAGCAGTGGGCATGTGCATGAGGTCTCTGAGCTCTGGATGGGGCCTCACAGAGTGACCATGTCACTAACAGGGTTGTTCCCAAGCCTTAGGGGCATAAGAGTCACCCACTGCGCAAGAAGGGAGAGAAGCTTATTTAAAACGCAGGCTCCAGATCCCAACTCTGTGGGTATCAGTTGGGAACAAGGAACCCAAGGTTATAAGCCCCCAGGAGAGTCCAATGCGGCAGATCCTGGGGTCACATCAGATGTCCTGCAGAAAGTGGTAACACAAGACGTCTCTAGTTATCTCTAGGCCAACCTTGACACCCCTCCATTTCCCGCTCTTGCTGATACCCCACGTTCCTGGTGCTCCTTCTCCCTGACACCCCACCAATCATTCCAGACCCTTCCCCCCAGCCTCTGTTGCTGACCTTCCTCCACCTGGCAGGACCTTCCTTACCTTCTTTTTCTCTATCCATCTTCAAGAGGCCTCATCATTTCTCCCCTTCCTGAGTCTCCTATCTCACAGAGGCCCATCTTTTGGGAGTCTGCTAAGTTTCCCCTCTCTACCAAACTGTCCTTAACCCAATAGGCATGTTTCTTTACTGTATCTGTAAAATGAGGATGAAGAGCAAATGAGAGAAATTGTATGCAAGCAACAGCACAGGCAACCAATAAAAAAGGGAGCTGTGATTTTTAGATGCTCCGTCTTGGGTGAGTCAGTTCCTATCTCTAAAATTAGCGCTCTTGTGCCAAGTACTGTATTAAAATATGCAATAACTATTATTATCCCCATTTTACAGTTGAGAAAAGTGAGGCCAAAGTCTGCCCTCCAACGAGCTCCAAACAAAAGAAGCTTGCCCAGGTTCACCCACCCAGAAACTGCTTGAATTTGAACTACAGCATCAAGTCTCTTAATCATTACATTATGCTGATTTTCATCAGTATGAGGCTCTGATGAGACAACATGTCCGAGCACTGGCTGAAGACTAATTTGAGCAAAATTTCTACATCCAGAGAGAAGGAAACAAATTATTCAGACTTTACTGGCCATGATGTCTCATGCTTTTTATTTGACAAGACCTGACATTGTAAGATCTCTAAAGAGAAGGGGATGTAAGAAAATAATTCCAAAAAAAAATTGGCATGGTGTTCTACTCAAAACTCTGAGGTGGGGGGAATGATTTGTGTGAACGTTAAGATGGGGATGGAAGAAGAGCACAGGGTAGTTGAAATGGTGGCTCCCCTCCTCTCTATCACTCTGTAACACTGGCACCACAAATACTGACCGAATCTCTCTCCTGGATCACTGGGAGAGATTCAATCTAAGGACTCAGTGAACAAAATCCCTGGGTGTTACTTCTGAGGTGCCACATGGGAAGGAGCTCATTCCATTCTGATTCCAAATTCCCTTCAACTCAGGTCATTTGTTGCGTCTGCCCTCCTAGGAGCACCAAACTAAAGTAGGTAGACCGGAAAGCCTCTCCCTTGAGCCTGTGGTCTTGCTATGGAAGCAGACAGCTTCTTGCCTGAATTGCCTCCATGGGGTATCCTGCGGGTCACATTTCTTCCAACGTGGATGAACTGGGCTACTATTGTGCTTAGTGAAATCTTCAGTCCTGTCCCCTTTCATATGATTTCTCGGGGTTTGGTGTCCAAAAGGTCAAGAGAATAACAGGGAAAAGACGCTGGCCAACTCATTGAACTGAATCCAAACCCAAGGTTTCAGGATTAACCGTCATCTCAGGAAAAAGAAAAAAAGACAATCCCCGCTGAGTTCCACCACCAAGCAAGACTAGGAGGCTTTGTGGCAGTGGACCACTTTCTGAAACGCCTGCCGGAACTCCTCGTTAAACACAGTGTAGATGATGGGGTTGATGAGGGAGTTTAAGTAGCCAAGCCAGGTGAAGAAGCCAAAGAGAGCTGGGTGGATCCAGCAGGAGTCCCGGCAGATGGGCAGGACCAGAGACACCACAAAGAAGGGCAGCCAGCAGATGATGAAGGCCCCCAGGATGATGCCCAGGGTCTTCGTGGCTCTCCTCTCCCGGGCAGCGGAGATTCTCTTGCGCTCCAGGACACTGTCGGCCAGCTTGATTTTCACGTGGTTGAAAAAGAGGGGGGAGCCAGCTGAGTGCGAGTGCCCCTCATGAAGGCTGGGGTTGAGGGAGCAGAGAGAGGATCCCGCGGAGCCTGTGATGAGATGGGCGGTGGTGAAGCGCTTCCCGTAGAGAGATGGCGGATTCAGGATGCGGTTCCGGGCGGCCATGTAGATGCGGCCGTAGAGGATGATGAGCAACACGGAGGGGATGTAGAAGGCCCCGCAAGTGGAGTAGATGGTGTAGGAGATCTGAGACGTGTTCACCAGGCAGTCGGACAGCTCCTCTTGAGCTTTCGCCTGCCGCCAGAAGAGCGGGGGGATGGAGATGCAGATGGAGATGACCCAGACGGTGGCGATCATGGCGACTGCGTGGCCCGCCGTCCGGCGTTTACTGTACTCCAGGGCATCTGTGATGGCCCAGTACCTGTCCAGAGCGATGACGCAGAGATGCAGGATGGAGGCCGTGCAGCAGGTGATGTCTGAGGACAGCCAGATGTCACACAGGACTTGGCCGAAGCTCCAGGTCTGGGTGATCGTGTAGGCGATGCTGATGGGCATGACCAAGATGGAAACGAGCAGGTCCGTGGTGGCCAGAGAGCCAATGAGATAGTTGGCTGGGGTGTGGAGCTTCCTGGTGAGGAAGATGGTGGTGAGCACGAAAGCGTTGGAGAGGACGGTGGCTAGTGTGATGATGGAAAGGACCACAGCAAGGGAAATCTGGATGGCCTGGAGAGCCCCAGGGTCCCAAGCCTCCAGAGTTCCTACAGCCTTCAGGGATCTGTTGGGGGCCTCTGGGAAAAGGCCTTCTGCGGACTGGTTTGGCAGGGACATTCTAGGTGTTTCTTTCTTCCCACAGACTTACACACACACAGCTCCCTTCACAGGTATCCTGCCCACAGGACAAGGTCATCCTGTTTCACACCAGGACAAGCCACTCATCCAAGCAGAACACACTGGAAGGACCTCAAGACTTGATTGTTCACAGAGCACCGAGGTGACCGCCAGCAGGAAGCAAAAGGTCTTTCCTAAACCAGACGGTGTCTCACTGTTCCTGACCTCGGCCCAGCGAACGGCCAGGCCCAGTGGACACGTGCCGAACACGCCGGGACATCACACCAGGCTAGGCAGTGCTCAGGGAGGCTTCCCTTTGGCATTCTGGCTCCCTCCAGAGCGTGAGACACAAACAGGTGGAGTGGAGACGTCGGCATTCCCCCCATCCTATTCGCAGAACAATCTGGATTTCATGCTGCCTCCCGGGAGCTTTAAATCTTTAGACAAAAAGAAGAGCCCGCTGGCTCTGAGATGTAGCCCAGTCACAGTCACAGGACACACACACATCACGTGGTCCCACGGGCGGTGTTGGGCCTAAACACACAAAACTTTCCGGTTACCAAGACTCAAAGAACGCAGGCGCTGGGAGGAAACAGGTGGCTGTGGGTTCACGGAGAGGGGGCACGTGTCCAGACACTCTGGGATTTGAAAGAGAAAGAGAGAGTTAGGCTCCGGCAGACAATCTGGACACTTGAGATCAGCTCTAAAGATCTGGAGGACAGAGCTTACTGCTGGCAGCATCACAGTGAACTGGTGTTCTCAAAAGATGAGATGCGTACAGGGGAAGGCCCTGAGGCCCACCCGCACGGTTCCAAAGGGAACAGTGTCTCAGCTGTTGGAAGCATCCCAGGCTGGTGACAAGTCCATGAAAGCAGCTCTGTATGTTGTGAATCAGAAATCATCTTCCATTTATTCAACAATAATGGGAACTAAACAAGATAACTCTGTGTATAGAAAAAAGTCAGGAAATGGTTATTATGTATTTCTCAAGGAAGTTGGGAGGGGGAGGGGATCTTTCTTTGGTTCATATAAATTCGCCACATTTCCTACAGGAGGCAAACCTCACTCTTAACACCACCTCCCCACTCTCCACCAAAAACATACTTTTTTGTTATGCAAAGAAATAAGCTGCAAAAATAAAAACACTGGGCATTTTTGGCAGAGACAGTCAAATTCCAGAAAGTATTAAGTTTTCCAAATGGGAACTGGACATTTAGCCCTTCCCCCCCCCAAAAAAAAAAAAAAACTTTGGGAGATTCATTTTTTCCCCCTCGTCGCTCTTGTGTGTGCTGCTGGCCTTGAATGTGGGTTTCAGCAATTAGGTCATGGGGTGCTTGGGGTTCAGGACTCTTGATATTAATGATCAGGGTGAGGCCAGCTGAAGGGGGTCTATGAGACTCATCTCTAGTAGGAAGCCCCTGGGCTGCAAAGCCCCATTCGCACCCCCTCTGCAATGTGTGTGGAACCCTAGTAATCCCCAGAACCACTGATTCACTTTATTTCTCCCAGGCAAATTCAGCAAAAAGGTCCCACTCTGGGAGCATTCATGCCTTAACAAGGAAAGCAGACAGGTAGCTTCAAGGGCCCTGGATTGGAGCTGGCAAGGCAGAATTTACATTTTTTAAAACGTCATTGTTGTGATTATGTACAAATCTGTTGCAAGGTTGTATATGTTTCATTTCCCCCAATGTAGTTTGGGCAGTGTTCCTTCCAGCCGCAGCATCCTTCTTATGGGCTGCATATTACTCCACTGATGGCCATATTGAAAAGAAGGGAGGAATGGCATCACCAGAAAGGCACGAGCAAAAGCCCAGATGTCAGGAAATGCATGGTCAGAAGATGACAAGAAGATCAGCTGACCTTCTGATCAGCTGGCTAGAGGGCAGGGAACGAAGGTGGACGGAGATAAGGATCAGGAGACAGCTGACCAGGGGTGGAGGCAGCAGGGCAGAGGGGAGAGTTTGGCTTGGACTGGAATCATCTGCATTCTAATCCCCGGTGTTTCTGTAGGACCTTGGGCAAGTCCTTTATCCTTTCTGAGTCTGAGATTTCTTCCCCCAAAGAGTGGGCATCCACTGGGCCACTGTGTAGCTGCTTTTGCTCTTGGCAAGGCCTGACCTTGAAGCCTTGCGGAAAGCTGAGCGAGGTCAAGAATTGCTGTCATTTGCCAGGTACGGTGGCTCATGCCTGTAAGCTTCAGGTGCAGGGATTAGGGATCGCTGTTTGAGTCCGCCTGGGGCCCATAGCGAGACTTAGTTCCCAAAAAATAGCTGGGTGTGGTGGCGCGTCCCTGTCATCCCAGCTACCTGGGAAGCTGAGGCTGGGGATTGCTTGAGTCTGTGGTACCCCAGGCAACAAGAGCCTGCGGTTCCACGGGCAAAAATAGTGAGACCTAGTCTCAAAAAAAAAAAAAAAGAGAATTGTTGTCATTGAACCCCAGGGCCAGGGTTCAGCCAACGGCTCTGTCAGGAAAGCTTAGTCTGTTTCTTGATTGACTTTAAAAACACATCAGGGGCTAGCCATGGCCCATGTCTTTAATCCCAGCCTCAGGAGGCCGAGGCTAGGAATTGTTTGAGTCTACAGGTTCGAGACTACCCCGGGCAACATAGCGAGACCTAGTCTCAAAAAATAGCTAGGTGTGGTGGCACGCACCTGTAATCCCCGCTACCTGGGAAACTGAGGCTGGGGATCGCTTGAGTCCGTGGTACCCCGGGCAACATGAGCCTGTGGTCCCATGGGCAAAAATAGCAAGACCTAATCTAAAAAAAAAAAAAAAAAGAAAAGAAAAGAAAGAAAGGAAAAAGAAAATTCATCTTAAGCTACCTATGCCAAAGCCTCCCCAAACTGAGGGGCAATATTATCACCTTTCGTGGAGCTCTCTCTCTGTTCCAGGCACTGAACTAATCCCAGCACAGTCACCCGATGACAAGAGGGCACCCATTTTGGCCTCCAACTTGCAAGTGAGCCAATCAAAGCTCAGAGAATTGACGTCACCTGCCCAAGGTCACTGAGCTGGAAGTGGAAAAACCGGGTCCAGAGCCTGCTCTCAACAGCTCCACTCTTCTTCACAGGAAGAAAAGCCTCAAGGCACAGAGCTCCCGGGAGTGAGGCTGGTTCGGGATCTCTGCAGTGGTTATACTAAAAATGACGAACCCTCCTGTATCCACCCCCCACCCAGCTCCACTCCCAAAAGCCTCCAACTGAAGTTTTCTTCCCACATTGGTTCACATGGAAACTATGAAGTCAGGTTGGACTGTCTGGAACTTTCTTTCATGCACAGTCTGAATGAGTGAGGAGCTGTTGTTTCTCACAGAGGCTGGTGTGTGGACTCCGGGTCACTCCTTGAGTTCCGGGCGTTCCAGTGACCTCATTCCCATGAAAGGTGCAGATTCAGAAAGGCCTGAGAGGCAGGTGGGTGTATCTTGGAAAGGACAGGGTGGACTGCCTGGACCAGGAATGCGGGGCTGCCACCCTCCTCTCCCACCGCTCCTGCCTGGGTCTGGGCAAAGCTGGGAGAATTCCTCCTAATCCATCCATCTTTGGGGTGCAGTCTCCATCAACAGCTCTATGAGCAGTGACCTCTCTCCCATCATACTTCAAATACCCCAAATAAGCCAGATGTGGCGGCACGCACCTGTTGTTCAAGTGCTGGGAAGCAAGAGGCCTGGGATCGCTTGAGTTCGTGGGATCAAGACTCCCCCGGGCAACATAGTGAGACCTAGTTTCGAAAAAGCAGCTGGGTGCCGTGGCAGGGGCCTGTAATCCCAGCTACCTGGGAGGCTGAGGCTGGGGATCGCTTGAGTCCATGGTACCTCGGACAACTTGAGTCTACAGTACCCTGGGCAACACAGCAAGTCCTAGTCTCAAAAACAAAGAAACAAACAAAAAAAAAAACTCCAAAAAATGAAAATGACAGTGAGATGCATTTTCACCCCCTCAGAAAGATGAAAAATCTATTTAAAATCTGGTCATGCCATGTAGTAGGGTCTGCCGCAGCAGGCATCATCACCGACCATGAATGGACTACAAATCGGAGCACCCCGTTAGCACACAATTTAGTATCATCTCAAAAAGCTGGAGATGTAATGACTACCTAGGGACCCTGTCATTCCACTGCCTGGTAGACAAGGCAGAGAAACGTTCCTATGTGTTTACCCGCAGACAGGAACGTGGCCGGTCACGGCGGCCTTGACCACAACAGCAAAGGGCCAGAACCACCCATCTGCCCATCACCAGCGGCACGGAAGGCGGCCTGTTCCCAGCACCGCGTGCTGCACAGACGCACAGCGAGGGAGGCAGAGGCGCTCGCAGCTAAGTGGGCGATTCGCACAGACATAATACTGAGAGTGCCAAAGGCAGAAACACGCAAGAAGCAACAAACTGTTGAAGGAGATAAATATAGGTGGCAACGCCATAAGGACAAGCGAGGAAATGTTAAATATAAAATTCAGGATTGTGGTTGCCCCTGGGGTGGAAACAGGAATGTAATCAAGAAGAGGATTCTATTTTTCAAGGTGATGGTGGGTACGTGGCTCTTTATTACTATTCTTTAACTTGTCCATATGTTACACACACACTATATATATATATATGTATATATATACATATATACACACACATAAATATGTTTATTATATATGTATACATGGGTATAGCTACACACTCTGTGGAAGAAGGTGTCTCATTTTTCTTAAACAGTCCATTTTGTCTACTGTAGAAAAGACAACCAAGGACCGCAATGACAGTGATAGACTAAAGCTGACGGATACATTTTAGTCCTGAGGATCTGGGCCAGCTCTGCCATGAGGTCAGGGTTTCTCCTGGACCCTCAGTTTTTTCCACAACCCATGACTATGCTGCCCCCAAAAGACCACGCATAGGGTGAGCTGTGAGCCGTAGAGTGCCAGCCATAATGGTGATGTTTTGTTTTGTTGAGAACTATGTTGCCCGGGGTAGTCCCAATCGTGTGGGTCTCAGCCTCCCAGATAGCTGGATTATAGGCACACACCAGAGCACCCCAGCTGCTTTTTTCGAGAGCAGGTCTCACCATGCTGCCCAGAGTAGTCTCGAACCCACGAACTCAAATGATCCCAACCCTCTTGCCTCCCAGCGCGTGCCACCATGCGCAGCTCCACAACGGTGATGAAGATGGAGAGTAGCTGACAGCAAGCACAGGGAAGCTGGCTCAGGCCCAGGTCCCACTGCCCACTGTGGCCACTGGGCCAGTGGGTGGAACTCTCTGAGACCCCATGGCCTCAGTGATGGAGGCCCGCCCCTGTCTCATGGGAGGTTTGGGGCAAACCAATAAGGATCCAAATACTTCACAGAGTAAGTGGGGACTTCTCTCATTCCTCCTGGCTGTGTCCAACCAAATTCAGGTCTCTAGGCAAAGCTCTGTTTCCTCACCAGGAAAAAGCCAGGACTTCGGAAACTGTTCCTTCTCATTTAGGTGAGTGAGTCTGCCATTGTCTGAACTACCAAGCACACATGAAAGCTTCCTTCTCCCAGCCCACCACACCCTGGGGAGCCAACACGAGGCAGCCACGTCTAGCTCAGCCTCTCCCCAGCCCAGCATTGCAGACTCCAGCTATACCACGCAGGTCCCAGCTCTGGCATCTCAGCCAAGGGGCGGAAGGGGAAGCCAGGCAACAGCCCTGGGGGCCCCAACCCAACTTGTTCCCCCACCCCCACCTCTACTGCTGCTCACAGCTGACTGGACCAGCATGGACATGTGACCCCCAAATGAGCCAATCAGGTTCTCTCTTGAGAATTTAGCCACTGGGCGAATAGGTGATGTTTGTGATCCCTTGATGGCTGAAGGTCATGGCCACGACCAAAGTTAAGAGCAAGTTTTGGGAAAGGAGACAGGCCCTAAGGAAATAGGTCTGCAAAGAGAGGCAGGAGAAGGGAGCAGAGAGCAAAGAGGGGCGCCATCTGCCCCAGGAGAGGAGAGGGTGCTCGGTGCCATCCTTGGCACCTCATTTTACTGACTCCTCCTACACCCAGTCATGCCAGTTCAAAGGACATAACAGTCTCTGTGGAAGAGTAACAAGATAGATGATTTTCAGTTCCTTCCTACCAAAGAAGCCCTACTAGTGGGATCAATCCTTTTACTTCCTGGGCTTTTCATCCCCATCTGTAAATGGGGTACCAGCCCCTTCCCCCCAGAATTGCCATGTGGGTTCAGTGGAGGGAGGGAGGCTGGCACCCTGAAGGTGTTCTTTCTGTCTCTCTTAACAGAGCTCATTCAGTTTGCAGAAAGATCAGTCACCTCTCCTTTCCAAAGGATCTTTATTTTAACTAAGTGAGTCATAAAACCTTGCCAGAAACAAAGAGGATGTATGGGCTTAATGTATCCCCAGAAGCCAGCCTCATACTTTTGAAAGGAAAAAAAAACCAAACAAGGCTCCGTGATAAAGATTTGTTGCAGCAGAATAAATTCCCCACAAAGGAATTCGTGTCTGTTCTTTCTCTCCAAGCTGCGCAATACGGATGAGTGAGCCCCGGTCAGGGAAATCATTCTCCACGATCTGAAGAGTGCTTTCTATTTTACAAAGTGCATCCACAGCTGTTATTTCATCTCGTCTCTACTGCAGGGAACCTCCCACAGCCTCACCTTCTCCTCTGTACAACCAGAGTATCAAGCTTATCTCCCCAGAGGTGTTGTGAGGATGAAATAAAATACATGGGGAAAAATTCAAAACAGTTTTAACAAGTGTGTGTGTCCCCATCCACCCATCCATCTGCCCATCTGCGTGTCCATCCATTTGTCCACCCACGCTGTCATCCATCTATCCATCCATCCATATCAGAGTGCAACTTTTGAAATCTAATCAGTATCTTTTTTTTTTTTTTTCCGAGACTAGGTCTCACTATTTTTGCCCGTGGAACCGCAGGATTTCGTTGCCTGGGGTACCACAGGTTCAATCCCCAGCCTCAGCTTCCCAGGTAGCTGGGATTACCGGCACATGTCACCATGTCCAGCTATTTTTTGGGGACTAGGTCTTGCTACGGGCCCCAGGAGGGACTCGAACCGCGATCCCTAGCCCTGGCCGCTTCATAGGTGGAAGCTTACAGGCATGAGCCACCGTGCCCAGCGAAATCTAATCAGTATCTTAAGTGGGTCACTCTCTCACCTCATTTTCTCTAATTATAAAAACTGAAAAGTGCAGAAAATAAAATAGCCAAACCTCTAACCCAGAATTTCTACTCCCAGCTGTAGCACCAACAAAAATACGTACAAATAGGCTGGGCACAGTGGCTCGTGCCTGTAAGCTTCAGCCTATGAAGTAGCCAGGGCTAGGGATCGCAGTTCGAGTCCCGTCTGGGGCCCGTAGTGAGACCTAGTTCCAAAAAAATAGCTGGGCGTG
>PVHY01032487.1:0-11825 GCA_004024945.1 Uropsilus gracilis
GAGCTGCTCGCTCTTACACAGTGTCACGTCTGATGTAAAGGGGGGGGGGAGTTTAATAATAACAATAATAGCAACCGCAACCCCGTGGCGGCATCTGCTGTCACAAGCCAGCGCTGAAACGGTTAAGCAGCCAGCGGTTAGTAGCCAGAAGCCCCGCGGAGGGCGAGCCCCGGGGGTCCGCCTGGGGCACCCCAGCCAGCTGCCAGGGCCCCGGCTCCTGCTCACGCTACCTGAGCGCGCGCCCGAACCCCGAGCCCCGGCCGCCCCGCGCCCTCGGCCGGCAGCTGGGAGCGCCAGGGGAAAGCGGGGGGCGGAGGGGGACCCCGGGACCCGGGGCGAGCGTTACCTTGGTCCACAGACCCCATGATGCGGAGCGGGTGGCAGTGGCCCAGGCTGAAGGCGGCCTCTCTCTGCATCAGGCGGGCGCGGGGCTGGGCGCGCGGGCAGCGGGTCCGGGTCTGGAGGCAGCTGCCTGGAGGGCGCCGTCCTCTCTAACGCATGTCGCGGAGCGCCGGGGCCCAGGCGCCTGAGGACGACTCGGGGGCTGCGCGCCTCCCGCCTCCGGCTCGGGGCTCCCGGCGCGGCCACTCGGCGGCGCGGCCAGTCGGCGCGGCTGAGCGCTCCGGCTCTCGGCAGGGAACGCGACTTCCTTCCCCGCGCTCCGTGTTTATAGGCTTTCAATGCAGTAAAATAACGGGATTCCCTCACTGTTTCCTCCTGTTTATCCAGCGCCATGGAAACCGCTGGACCGCGTCCATCTCTAAGACTAAGGGCTTTCCTGCAAACTTCACGCTCAGGAATCCATGACGTCGCCTCCTCCGCGGCCAGCCAGCGTCGTGGCTCCTCAGCCGCCAGCACAAGTCCCTGATTGTTCAGCTCAAAGGCCGGGAGAGGGAGCGGGAGCAGGCAGAGGCCTGGAAGGGGGGGGGGAGGGGGCGTGCGCACCCACCCGGCCGCCTTCCCCACGCGGTGACTTGTAATAAATCCTGCTCCAGGCTCCCCTCGCCCCCAACTTCCCACCCGGTGCCCCTCAACCAGGCGGCCGAGGGCTCAGACCGACGCCCCCGGGGGTCGGGACCCCTGGACACTGACCAGGCCTTCCCAGTCCCCTGGGACTTTTTGTGCTGGGGGCCTGTGGGGAGGAAGGGGCGAGGGGGAAGGGGAGGGGGGAGGAGGGAAAAGAAATAAATAACGGTGCCTTGTGTCAACTCTCCAACCCCCAGTGATTTTTTTTCAAAGAGTTTATTTTTAGGTTCATTTAGAAAAGCCTAGGTTTCCAGCGATGCTCAGCGGCTCCGCGATAATGAAACGGGCGAAGACGCGGGAACCAGGCAACCCCAGTGTTGACATACTCTCCACGCCGCGTCAACAGGAAAATAAAGGGAAGGGATGTCATGAACTCCCCTGGCCTCCGAGGCCCCCTGCTGCCCCGACGGCTCCCATCAGTGGCGTGGGCCGGTGGGGAGGGGACCAGCGGGGAGATGCTGTCTGCCCGCAAGCAGGTCAGCAGCCCATGCATCAAACCAACTTCGGAATGGTCCCAAGCTCCCTGAGGCGCTAATGAAGCCCCGCTGGCTGGAGGCTGGGGCTCCAGTACCCTCACCCTACCCGCCCAGCAGCAAACCTGGACCTAGACAGAGGCCTAGACAGAGCTGGCGCCTTCCCCGGGACCATTGTGCGCTCCAGGCCCCAGGCTCCAGGCCCAGCCTCATGGGGCTCCCCACCAAAGAGGTTTTCCCGGAGGGGTCGCTGGGCCAAACCCCCCGCCCACCAGGGCCTCACCCAAGGGCTTAAGTAATACTGTTCCCCCATGGAGCCACCACATGTGCCCATGTAGCCCAGCCTGGCTTTACCTCATCCTGGATTCTTTGCAGCTGCAAGCAGGGGGTCCTCCCTCACCTTCCAAGGGGAAACTGAGGCAGCCAGCAGCTGGCCAGCTGGCTGCTTTACATGGCCAACCTGGAGGGGGTTCCTTCGGGAAGGTTGTCCCATCCCTGCATGCTCCACACCCTGTCACCGGAGGCCAGAACAGGGTCCCCACCCACTAGGTTGGCCTGGGATTGAGGTGGCTCCACAAACATGTCAGCATGGGGAAGGCCTGGGCCTTGGGCCTGCTGGGAGCGTCCTGAGGGCTGGGAGCCCAGCACCGGCTTCTGAAAGCAAGCCCCCTGCGTCACAGCCGTCCCTAGCCGACACCTACTGCGTGCCTCGTGCGGCTTCAGGCCAGCTCTCAGCCCTGCTCCTGGTCTCCTGCACAGCGACACACACATAGCAGTGCCCCTAGGACCGGTCAGCCCGCAGGGCCCAGGGTCGCCCCACCAGCTCCAGGTGGCAGTTAAAATGTAAAGTAATTCAGAATTAAATAAAAGACGTAAAAAACAGTCCTTTGGGTTGCAGGAGCCACCGTTCCAAGGTGGCAGCACTGAGTGGCACGCTGCCAACCTGCAAGAAAGTTCTGTGAGGCGATGCTGGATTTGACCTGAGATGGGGCGAAGACTCTTGGCCCTGCTGGAGTTCCTCGCCCAACCATGCAATGGGACACCCTTGGGATCGCCTCCAAGCTGGGGTGCAGAGTGATGCTGAGAGCACACCGCAGGGAACAGTGTTTAAAAGAGACGTGAGGCTGGGCACGGTGGTGCGTGCCTGTAAGCAACAGCTTATGGAGTCGCGGCGGGGTCTGGGGATCGCAGTTCGAGTCCCACCCAGGGCAACACAGTTAGACCTAGTCCCAAAAAGCAGCTGGGCGTGGTGGTGCGTGCCTGTAATCCCAGCTACCTGGGGAGCTAGGGGAGACTGGGGATTGCTTGAGTCTGTGGTACTCCAGGCAACGTGAGCCTGCAGTTCCCCGGGCAATAGCGAGACCCAGTCTCAAAAATAAAATAAAATAAAATAAAATAGATGTGAACAACAGGGCACCTTCCCATGGTCAAGCTGCGGCCAGGGGCTAAGGCAGCTCCACAGACACTCTCCAGGCTGTCCTTGGTGAAGCCACACCCGGCCAGGGCACGAAGCCGCTCTGCAGGATGGAGTTCAAGCCCCCTCCCGCTGAGCCGGAGGCCGTGAGCCCTGTTTACAGATGAGCAAACCGAGGCCAGGTGAGCGAGGCTCACACCGCCAGGCCAGATTTGAACCCAGCTCCGTCTGTCGGCCGAGCCCCTGTTCCTGGTACAGCAGCCCTGCCTCGTGGAGGCCTCCCTGGTCTTGGAGGCCGGGAGCCAGGCAGGAAACAAGCACGCTGCCGCCTCTGCCAGACTCATTATCGGGGATAATTTTAGCCTCCGTCCCACCCAGGCGCAGGCTTTGGGGCGAGTCCCCATCTCCACAGGTGCCTGGCACTGCCCCGGGGGGGCCCTGCGGAGCTCTGTGGACTCAGCCCCACTCTTGGTCACAGTCGGGCATTGTCCCTTCTCAAGCACATCCGTGCTGGGGGCCGGCGGGGGAGGGGGCGGGGGGGGTCGCACTGAGTCACCCAATTTGCCCTCGCGAACGCAGCTCCCGGCTTCCTCCTCGTTTAGCTGTTCTCGTTCCTCGGACAGTTTCTTTCCTCTCCCGGTGCCAGGGCAAGAAGCATTTTGTCCTTTTGAACTGAACCACCCACTGTTTTGCACTTCTCTCGAGCACTCTCCCTTTTTTCGAAGGGATCCTCCAAGGGGGGTGGGTGGGGAGCTTCCGCCCACTAAATTATCCACGAAAACTCCCAAAAATAGAGACCTCAGCTGGGGAGGGAGCGCGCCAGCCTGGGAGGAAAAAGCCAAGGAGAAGCGGAATCAAAGCAAACAGACAGTGCCCAGGTGGCCACGGAGCAAGGCCCAGGGCGACCTCGCATCCTGGGGACTCTCGTTAGCCTCTCAGGCCTCTGGCAGCCTCCTGAGTCAGGAACGCAGGTGCTTCTGCTGAGAACGGCCGGCTGCTACCCCAGCCACGGCGTCCACACCAGGAGTGTCCCAGGGCCATGGGCCTCTCACCCCTGCTCTGTCCCTGCCCATCCACAGACTTGCTCACCTGCCGGCCACCTTGCCTGCCGCCCACTCCCTGCAGAAATTAGCCAGGCACTTCCACATGTCCCACACACAGGAAGGGCCACAGGTGTAGGGAGACCAGGTGTGTGGAGGGAGCGCGCGTGCACATCCGCACACGTGGGTGAGGCACGGGGAGGAAAGAGCCCAGCCATCCTCGCCACCGCCCTGAGGGTCACTGCGCAAAGGAGGAAACTGCAGCACAGAGAGGTTACGCGCTCGCCCCTGGTGGCACAGCCAGTAAGTGGCAGAGCTGGGATTTGAACCCTGGCCCCTGAATCGAGGCCCAGGGCTCTAACACGAGGCTGCCCGGCCCCTCAAGTGCCCGCTCAGGTGCTCCAGGAAGCTCCCCCTCAAGTCTCTGTTCGTGGACAGACTTCCTCCACAGGCTGGCCTGCCTGAGTGATGGGAAGGGCGTGGGGTCACACCTAGGAGACATGCTCCTGGCCTTCCACAGCAGCCACCGTGGTGCCCAGGGGCCAGCACAGGGGCCGAGCGAGAGGAGCTAAGGTGCTGGGCACATCACCAGGCAAGCTCAGTGGGCCGGGGGGGAGGGTGGCCAGAAACTTCCACCTCCCCGCTGACCCAGCCAGACAGGGCTGGTTCCAGTTGCCGTTGTCCCCCACGAATCCCTTTTCCCTCCTAAACAATGTCCTGCATCCACTTATACCTGTCTTCCTCCCCATATCACCAGCCCTGCCTGTATTACCACCTGTCCCACCTGCTGGGCACTTCAAGGTTTCTGCCCTGCCCTCTCGGCCTCTCTCTTCTGCACCCCATGAAATCTACCCATCCGCATGATTGTTCCTAGACCCTAGACTCTAGAGGACACATTCAGCTCTGTTGCTCCTCCTGCTTAAACTGACCAGATTATACTCCTTCAGCCCAGGCCCGAACCCTACACACCACCTGCAAAAGGCCTTTCTAATCTGCCCCCCCTTCCAGCCTCCGCACTCACCTCTCCCACCCTTGGACTCCATGTTCCCGCTTCCAGAAGTGCTCAGAGATCCCCAAATGCTCCATGTCCTTCCTTGCCACTGGGGCTTCTACCAAGCTGCTGTCTCACCGCTCCCATCCCAATCTGCTTGCTTTCTTCAGTTCCCCCACTGGCTGCTGCGTCTTGCCTTGGCCAGCACCACTCTGGAGAAGCTGCATCTTCTTCATCTGTAACACCAGCTGTGCTAACATCTGACAGGACCAGAGGATCTGGTGTAAATGGTGTGGGTCCTGGAATACAGGAAGCCCCCCACTAGAGTCCCAGCCATCTTGCCACTCCCTAGAGCAGGTGTGAAGAACCCAGAGCAACCAACGATATCATTTCAGGGAGCCCATCCTTCCCAGCAAGGCTGCTGCAGCCAGCCTCCAAGAAGCGCCCAGACTCTGGGCGCTCCTGCGCTTATGAAGGTTCACCCCACTCTGCGGGCCGCTGGAGTGTTGCAGCGTCATAGTGTGTGGCTTCTGAGCCTCGGTCAGAAGAGTTATGTGGTTGCTATATTTCTTGGCTCATTCCCTCTGGGGTGGCCAGCGGCCATGTTGTGAGGATGCCCAAATGAGATGAGGCTTCACTCACAACCACACAAGGAAGCTGCCTTGATCACCCAGGTCAGGGTCTTAGATGGGGCAGCCACGTCACTCACCTAAGTGGTCCCTGTCAGGCCAAAACTGTGAGATAACAGTACATTCCTTCAAGTCACTAAGTTGGGGTAGAGGAAGGCAACAGGTAGCCAATAGCCCAGCCACTCCCCCCCACCCCATCTCATTTCCTGCTCCCCTCCCAAGACACCCCTGCTCCAGCCTCACCATCCTTCCCTATCTGGTACCACCTCATTGCTACCTTTATCCCTTGCCTGAAGTCCTTTGCCCACCATGGCTCTCAGACCAGCATCATCCTATGAAAGTTTTCTTCCTTGATGCTCACTCCAAAAGGCCCCAAACCTCAACCCTAAACCCCACCAATCTCCATTGGTGTTTTCTTTCTACAGAGAACTGGCCACTTACCACAAATGGACCATATATCCTTGGGATAGGGGACTTCCCCCTTGCCTACCAACCAACATACAGACTTCCCGAGGACTGGAACCTAAGTCCTGAGCACCTAGAATGATGGGTGGCATGATGAGGCATTTGGGGCCTCATAAAGGTTTGTTGAATGGATAACAGAATATAAAATGGTCTCATCCTTTTGTTTACAGGGCTATGATTCATGTCTCAGACAGACTAGAAAATAGGGGCATGCCTGTCTTACATGGGGCTTGGAACTATGTCTGGAACTGGTGGGGACTCAGTAAACAATGCCACCTAATGTCTACAAAGTGATGACTGTGACGGGCTCTCTCCCAAGCCTTCCATGGGGACTAGCTCATTTGGTCCTCACCCAGTTCTACAATAGACAACTGCTATCCCCATCCTAGAAGTGAGGAAACTGAGGCCCAGAGACCTAAGACCTTCAAATAGTAAGCAAAAGATGGAAAGTGAGTTTGAACATGGCAGCCTGGCTTCATTACTATATTCGTAGGTCCTCTCAATGCTTGATGAATGAATGAGTGAGTGAATGAATGAATGAGTGAGTGAATGAATGAGTGAATGAATGAATGAATGAATGAATGAATGAATGATGAGTGAATGAATGGTCATATTCTCAGCTGTTTGAGGAGGACCCGCACTCCATCACATGGTTGCAGAGGTGGGTGAGCTGCTCATTTGGGGTTGGCAGGCAAGAAGGAACGGGGCAGTGGCCAGGCAGCTGGGGAGGCTTCCCCCATTTCCAAGGAGCGGAAAGGTTCACCTCATCCGGAAAGAACTCCCAGTTCTGTGGCAGAGGCGGGGAGCGAGGTGTCTTCCCAGCCTGGATCATTTCAAAATACATTGTCTTGCTTTTAATAGCCTCCCTGATGCACTCTTGGAGGTTCTCATGACTGACTGTTCCCAGAATAATACCAGCTCCGCTTTTTCCAGCTCAGAAATGCTGAATCTTGCTACCTCCCAATCAAGCTGCTGGCTACCACCAGCGCTCTGGTAATACCAGGGTCCCCCAAGCCGGAATGTGACCCAACAAGGAGGTTTCTGAGGCATTGGGAGAGAACCCTGGATGTCCCCTGCCAGCTCATCAGGCTGCTGACAGCAAGTTTCCAGAGTGCGACAGGCCCTGGGTCTTCCTCCTCTGCTCCAAGACAGCTGAGCTGGGATGTGAGAGAAGGTAGCGGCCCTCAGGTCACCTGGGGCTCCCAGAAACGGGGAAATCTTCCCTAGAAGCTTCAGGGCTGATGTGGAGCAAGAAAGAACTGGCTTTGGACTCATGAGGCTATGAGCAGGCAGAACTCTCAGGAAGCAGCAGAAAAGGAAAGTGAGGCAAGAGAAAGCTTCTTCTCATCTGCATTCTTTGGAGGCTGAGCTGGCAGCAGCTCACCTTCCTCTTGTTGAAACTTTTGTGGTCATAGAAGTAGAATTTTCCTCCTGCCAGCTGGAAAATCAAATGGACTATCCGGTGACTTTGTTTATTCATTCAACAAACATCTTCAAGTAGCTGCAGTGTTTTTAGGCACTGGGAGGCAGAGGCTGCCCTGAGTCGATAGTCCAATGGGAGAAGCGAAGAGTGAACACACAAGCAGGGAGGATACTCTCGTGTGGTGATATGGGCTAAGAAAAAAATGAAAGTGAAGCAAGAGACAGAAAGGAGGATAGCAAGAAGCCAGCTTAATCCTGAATGGTCTGGGAAGGTTACTCTGAGAAGGTAACACTGAGCAGAGCTGAATAAAATTGAAGGGTTGGAGGCATTAGGCATTAGGTGGGAACATGTATTGAAACACTGACTGGCAGCATGTGCAAAGACACTGAGGAAGTTTCCTCTATGGCGCTGAACCTGAGGCCCCTGGAAACATTCTGAACCTCAGGCCTTGGATACAGTGGGGAAAACCAGATGTGACGACGGGAGCCCATGCAGCCATTTTGGGCCATGAGATAGAAGCCATATTAAGAAAGAGAGAGCTGCAGGGTCCTCATGATCATGGAGACTCCATGTTAACCCTGCATCTCACATTGTAAAGGAAAAATACACTTCCACCCTTTTAAGCCACTGTCTCAAGCTAAATGTATGCCTTCACCGATATGAATTTTGCTTTCAAAGTGATGGAAACCATCAAGTATCAAGACATTGAAAGGCATGACCCACACTCCCTTGAGAAAGCTGGCCATGGAGGGAGTTCAGCTGACCTGCACGCAAAGCCCATCTCTGTCTCTCACCAGCTTTGTGAACCAGAGCAAGTAATTTAGCTCTCCATACCTCGGTTTCCTCATCAGCAAAATGGGGATAACTGTACCCAAATGGAGGGCTTTGGGAGGAGTAGGCACACTGACCTTAGCTCTGGCACACAACGGTAAAAAGATAACCTTTGGCCTCCACGAAGAGCTAGAAAAACGCAGTAGAGCGTCCCAGTACCGGGAGGCTCAGGGAGGTAAACCTGGCAGCCCATCACAGCCGGAAGGCAGCGCCAAGCCTTTCTTCACAATCAGAGGAAACGGGCCACGAGGGAGAACACCTGGATGGGGCCGTGGCCTGGAATAAGGCCACAGAGCCTGAGGAGCTATGCCCGGAGTGGGTGTAGGCTGGAAGCTGGCCACCACCTTGCAAAAAGCCAGCTCAGCATAAACCAGCCCAGGAAGCACAGAAAGGGGGCAGCGTCCTGCCATCCAGGCTGGAGAAGCCCATGGCTCCCCCACCCTCTGTGAACTCCCGAGAAGATAAGGAGCCCAAGCTTCCTGAGGATGTGCTCTGAACCTTCCCGCTGGCTCCTCTGAGCTTGTCAAAATATTTCCTTGTGGAGCCATCCCTGTTTTTCCATTAATAAAAGTATTTTTGGGCTCCCGGCAACAATGAGCGAACATTACAAAAGTGTTAGGCCTTCCAAGGTAAACAGAGCTCATCCCAGACCCGCCAGCAGCTCTGGGTGGCTGGCAAGGGAGTGGCTGTTCTTACGCCGGGGTGCTCTGTGCTCCCAACTGTGAGCTGGCCCTGGGAGGGGCCCTCTGGACTGGCCGCCACTATGGGGAGTCTCACACCAGAGGAGAGGGGCCCCTGGGCTCTCCATGCCACCCCTGTCAGTTAGCCAGTCCATCAGGCAACACGAGTCGTGGTCCTGCTCTGGGCCGGCATGGAGCCGTGGGGGGACAGGTGTGGAAACAGGTAGAGCTGCAGACAATGTCTCCTGGGGACAGAGGGATGCAGTGAATAAAGCACGGTGGTAAAGGCTATGGGTTCCAGTTCAGGTGTACCAGCTATTGACCATGAGGCTTATGGGAGCTTTCAGACAGCAGTGCAATAGGAGGACACTTAGTGGGCATTGGTGTAAGGGACATGCTTAGAAGAGAACTGTTAACAATGCAGAAGCACTAGTTTTTAAGTAATTTTTTCTTTAAGCATTCAGTATTTATTGAGTGAATAAGTGAATGGTGGGTGGGAGGGTGGGTAGGTGATTATATGGGCACAATGAACCCAAGTATCAGTGCCTGTCTCAATAATTTACTACTGCATGATAAATCACCCCAAAACTTAATGCCTTAAAACACTAAACATCTGTTCTCTCACCTTGTTTCAATAAGTGAGAAATTTGAGAGCAGTTTGTTTGGGGCCAGAATCTCTTGTTACTTTGCAGTCAACTGCTCTGATATCAGCTGGGCTGTGTCAAGTTAGCTGATCATCTGACGGTCTGACTGGGGCTGGAGCTACACCCCAGGCCTCCCAGGATTGGCTCGAGGGTTCTGGGAGGTTCTCCTGTGTGGGTGTGTCTTCAGGCTGCTTGAGCTTCCTCACGGCATGGCCACCGGCTTGGCATGGCAGCCCAGAGGAAGGAAGAAAATAGAGCACCAAGCAGAAGCAGAGGCAGAAGTCACTGAAGCCACTTCAATGGCTCCCTCCTCATCTGGCTCCTTGGCACGAGTTACTATGTGGCCACAAACTCAAGGGCAATGCCAGGCCCATGTTTGCCTTTTGAAGGAGGAGTTGCAGACTTCACAGGTTGAGTTCAAAGTTACCACAGTGACCAAAGAGATTCTTTAAATAGATCAATGAAACCCTGCTGAGGTGTTTCCCCAGCCCAGCAGAGAACACCCCCGTAGGAGCCATGTCCAGGAAAGGCTGGCGTTGACCACTAGGCCGACACTGGCAATGGAGGGTCAGCTCCACCAACCATCAGCTGCTTTTCTTGCCTAACGGTTAAAACAGACCAAACCATAAACCTGGAATGCACACTTCACTGTGTAGAAATGAGAATTTAGTGAAAATGACCTAAAAAACAGCAGTGTCCCCACCCATGGCACCAAGTGTCTGCACGATTTCTTTGGTCTCTGCCAGAGGATTAATAAACTTTTACCAAATCTGGTAGGTTGCCTGTCTTAATAAAGTTTTATTGACACACTCAATTATGACACCCTCATTCGTGGATGGAGGGTCTAGGGCTGATTACACGCTAAAATGGCAGAGTGGCACAAAGGCACAGCAAGAGACCACATGGCCTGCAAGCTGAACCAGCCACCTGAGGTGGTGAATCCAGATGTGCTGGGCCAGGTGCAGGCCCAGGGAGGCAGTGCTGGCCCCTGACAGACAGCCCATGACCTGTTTCGTGCATTCAGACACACTCCCTCTCCCTTCACTACCTCCTTCCCATTCCCTCCCTCCACCCCCTCTCCTTCTCTCTGAAAGTCTTCTCAGTCTACCCAATAGGTGGCATGGACCAGATCCCCTCACAGAGATTCTTTTTCCATGGTGCTCACTCAGCTTATGAGTAAGAGGGTTAAATCGTACTGCAATCGACTTTAAGAACAAAATGAATTAAGAAATCCAATGGGTCAGCCGGGTGCAGTGGCACGCACCTGTAATCAAGCGCTGGGAGGCTAGGGCCAGGGATCACTTGAGTCCACAGGTTTGAGACTACCTCAGGCAACATAGCAAGACCTGGTCTCAAAAAAACAGCTGGGTATGGTGGTGGGTGCCTGCAAACCCCTCTACATAGGAGGCTGAGGATCGCTTGAGTCCAAGGGATCGGGACTACCCCGAGCAACATAGTAAGACCTGGTCTCGAAAAAGAAAGAAAAGAAAAAGAAATCAAATGAGGAGTATAAAATGAAGTCTTCAGGGCGGCCACTGCCTCTACCCCCAACTCCGAAGAGCCAGAGCCTGGAACACAGGGCCAGTCCACCTACTCAGCTCCCCCCTACCTAGTCTAGAGCTGGGTCACACAGGCAGGGGCCCAGGGAGGTGCCATCAACACGTAAACGCTGAGTGTCTGGAGCAGAGTTTTGAAAGTTTCTCTTCAAAACCTTTTTCACACCAGCCGATAAGCATCTTGATAAGCATCCGGGCTGAAACAGCGGTGAAAGGGGTGGTATCAAAAAGAACAATCTAGAAACGTTCATTTCCAATCCCAAAGGGAACTCTCTGTGGCATCTGTCACAGCACAGTCTCCCTCCAGAGCACAATGCCACCAGAGTGGAGTTGCCGGGACATCTGACAGAACATCTGACACCTGAGGGTGGCAGGAGAGGCAGCCACAGCCTCCCCGGGGAGACCCAGCAACCACAGCAGAGGAGAGGAAACACAACCACACCTGGGACCGGGACCCACCAGGGAACAGCTCAGCAAATGCTCACAGAAACGGAGCTCTCCAAGGCAGATGAGACACAGGTTCTCAGAAATGAGAGAGAAATGTTATCTGTGTAATCACTGATGTGTTAGAGTGAAGCAGTAATAAAATACATTTCATGGACAAATGAGGGGAGAGGGAGGGGGAGGGGAGGGAGGGAGAGGGAGGGAGAAGA
>PVHY01032488.1:0-11842 GCA_004024945.1 Uropsilus gracilis
CAACCCTCGGCTGGCCCAGGCTGGCAGCATGTGTGCTGAAAGCAGTTAAGGAGTTTGCAGATTTGAACTCCGTGTTGGAGTTTGCTTTGCTGAGTTTGATTTGTGTCTGAAAGAGGCCGTGCAAAAGTTAGGCCTGAGAAGAAAGTGAACTTTGCTGGTTCGACACCATGGAGTTCCTGCTACCTGAAGGTGACAAGGAAAAGACAGCGTGGAAGCCAAGGGAGCAGCCTAAGGAACATGTCTTCAAGCGTCTGGAGATGGACTCTGTCTGGACATTGGTGAGATGATCAGGACTGAGACTGAGGATATTTGGGGCAATCTGGGAAAAGACTTTGGACAATACTGAGAAAGGTTTTGGACAATGTTGTATTCTGAGTCTTATATGTTTCTTTTGTAATTATTAGGATAATTAGAAATCACTTTGTTAGAAATAAATTAGTCTGCACTGCACTGATAGTCTTGCATTGGTTTGGTATTTTGGTTGAGAAGGCTGGGGATGGTGGTAAGAACCCACGAGTGGAAAGTTTAAGCTATGTTTTAAAGTTTTTCTTTTCTGCAGTTTTTGGAACTGAAAGCAGAGAGAAGCTTGGTAGCTGATGTTTGCATATCAATGGTAAAGGTGATCAGTGAAAATGCTAATGAAGAGTGTGTAGCCTGCTTTGTAGAGAGAAGCAGGCAGATAAGTGTATCCAGTTAAGGTTAAAGATAATTGCAAAGGAACTGCTTGTAGCCTGCTTTGTAGAGAGTAGCAGGCAGATAGGTTTATCCAGCTAAGGAAAGTCAGAAAGTCTCATTATACCCTGTTTCAGTTTCTCTTACTTTGCTGATCACTCTCCATTCATGGGCTTTAACACCGGTATCACTATGTTCAGAGGTCTTTGCCTCCACTCACCGACCCAATTTTTTGAGACTAGGTCTCACTATTTTTGCCTGTGGAACCGCAGGCTCATGTTGCTCAGGGTACCATGGACTCAAGTAATCCCCAGCCTCAGCTTCCCAAGTAACTGGGATTTACAGGCGTGTGCCACCACGCCCCACTATTTTTTGGGACTAGGTCTTCTATGTTGTCCCAAGCGGGACTCGAACCGCGATCCCTAGCCCCAGTTGCTTCATAGGCTGAAGCTTACAGGCACGAGCCACCATGCCCGGCCTGGTCTCACTATTTTTGCCCATGGAACTGCAGGCTCACATTGCCCGGAGTACCACAGACTCAAGCAATCCCCAGCCTCAGATTCCCAGGTAGCTGGGATGACAGGCTTGTGCCACCATGCCCAGCTAATTTTTTGGGACTAGGTCTCCCTATGTGCCCCCGGTGGGACTTGAACCACGATCCCTGGCCCTGGCCGCGGCTTCCTAAACTGCCGTTTACAGGCATGCGCCACTATGCCTGGCCTTCTGTCCACATTTTATTTGTTTTTCTCCATCTGCAAAACCCCATGTAGCCAGCTGCAGAGAAACAACAAACAACATGTTTTCATCGTGAATCAAGCAATTGCTTCTTAATTTTTTTGTTGTTGTTGTTTTTCTATATCTCCTGTTTTCATTTCCTGTGGACATAGAAGTGAAATTGCTGGGTCATACGCTAGTACTATTTGTTATTTTTTAAGGAAATGCCATACTGTTTTCCAGAATGGTTGAACTTATATTTACATCTGTAGAACACACCTTTTCCCCCACATCTTCAGCAACAGCTTCTTAATGTTTGTTGAATGAATAAATGCATCATCAGCCCAGGATTCTATGAAATTTGTTTTTTTTTTTGAGACTAGATCTCCCTATTTTTGCCCGTGGAACCGCAGGCTCTCGTGGCCCGGGGTACCACAGACTCAAGCAATCTCCAGCCTCAGCTTCCCAGGTAGCTGGGATTACAGGTGCGTGCCACCATGCCCAGCTATTTTTTTGGAACTAGGTCTTGCTATATATAGGCCCCAGGCGGGACTTGAACTGTGATTCCCTAGCCTGGGCCGCTTCATAGGCTGAAGCTTACAGGCACGAGCCACCGTGCCGGGCGAGGGTTCTATGATTAATGACAGCTAAAATCAGAATTTGGGCTTCATTTCTATGTTCAAGGATTCTTGTCAGCTTGCCCTAATGGAGGGGTTACCACCTTCATTTCAGACAAGAATTAATTGCACCATCTCCAGAATCTAACCTAATTCCTGCCCTGGGTGTCAGTACCAGTCCCCACTAAATTCCTTAGGCTCTTAAATCTCGCTTATCTGGAAGGGACATCAGAGCTCATCCGATTCCACCCTTTCATTTTATAGATAAGAAAGCCAAGATAGCAGAGGTTAAATGGTTTGCCTAAGGCCACACAGAAAACTGTAGCCATACTTGTGACTCAGACTGGTCCTCCCCACTAGTGTACCCCTCCCAAGGGCTTGTCTGGGGCTGGGGTGGGGAGGGACGGGTAGTAAATAATTCCACTCCCAGTCCCTGTTTAATGCACCCTAGTTACTCAAAAGTCCAGGCACAAGCAGTTTGTTCTGAGACTTCCCATGGGTAGCAGTTTTAGGCTGGACAATGAGTGTGCCATTGTGTATGTGCATGCATGTGTGTGTGTGTGTGTGTGTGTGTAGGTTCCAGGGGAGCCAGAGATGCAGACCTGCTGTGCAGCACAACCCTACTGTTGTGGGGTCCCCTGAGGCTCCCACTGTGGCGACACCCTCCCTCTGCCCCTGAAGCTGACCTTTGGGGCCAGAGATCAATAACTTGGACTGTGGCTGGAACCACTGAAGCCCTCCAGTGACCATAGGCTGCTCAGAAGAGCTAGCAGGACTCAGGGTCATTAAGTAACTGTCACTCTTCACCAGCCCCACTTGGGGCATGGCTGGGGGCGGGGTCAGGGGTGGACACCCTTGTGGAGAGGCACAGGTGTGGTCAGTTTCTCCCTCGCCATGAGAGGAGGGACAACCTCTGTCTCTCCTTGAAACCCACCTGCTTCTGTTTAAGCTCTCCCCAAGTTTCCTCTGTCTCCTCCCACACCCTAGCACAGAGCCAGGCTCTCCTCACCAGGACCCCAAGTCTTCTGAGCCTCTGCCCTGTTTACTGAGCTAGTAGTCCTCCCTCACTGGACCCCTGCATTTCTCTTAGCCCAGTCTCTATGGTCTCCACTCCCCCTTGGACTCGCATTGTATAATCTGGAAACATGTTAGTCTTTCTCAGTCAAGGCAGAAGACAGTAATACCTCATTTAGGCCGGGCACGGTGGCTCGTGCTTGTAAGCTTCAGCCTATGAAGCGGCCGGGGCTAGGGATCACGGTTCGAGTCCCGCCTGGGGCCCGTAGCGAGACCTAGTTCCAAAAAAAAATAGCTGGGCGTGGTGGTGCGCGCCTGTAATCCCAGCTACCTGGGAAGCTGAGGCTGGGGATTGCTTGAGTCCATGGTACCCCGGGCAACGAGAGCCTGGGGTCCCATGGGCAAAAATAGTGAGATTAGTCTAAAAAAAAAAGAAAAGAAAAGAAATACCTCATTTACCATTTTCTAAATAGCTCGTCCCAGGTATCTTGCCATTTGCCCATTCCTCACAAAACAAATTCACTTCTGACCATAATGTGAGCTGGACCCTTTTCCAGAAAC
The DNA here is from genome assembly GCA_004024945.1 of Uropsilus gracilis. NCBI lineage: Eukaryota > Metazoa > Chordata > Mammalia > Eulipotyphla > Talpidae > Uropsilus > Uropsilus gracilis. The sequence continues at coordinate 3,579 of PVHY01032488.1, forward strand.
ACTCTCACCCACCCCACCCCCATCCCACCACCTTTCCATGCTATCTGCTCACCATCCCTTCTCCACATCCACTCAGCGTTCCAGCCAATCACTTCTGATGGATTGATTAGGGGGGAGGAGGAAAGAGAATCGATGGAGGAATCTGAGCCTATTCTTACTCAAAACCGAAGGCTGAAGAGGGAGGGGTATTAGTTGTGGGGATAATGAGGTGGTGATCAGTAAGGAACTTGGGGTGAGCTGGTCCTCAGTGTGGGAGAGGTCGGGTGTAGGGGGTAGATAGCGCTCTGAAGGTTGGGAGGAATGTGGTGATATGATAGAGCTGCCAGGCGAGAAGACATAAATCGGTAGGAACCTAGTCTTGAATTTGGGGTCCCTAAGACTGTCCTTCAGGTAAGATATTTAGGACCCCATTATTCGTCCCAACGCTGTCGTCGAGCTCCGTTGTACGCCCGTAGTGTCCAGCAGGGGGCGCGCTGCTCCACGTTTCCCTTTTTCTCACTCGCTAGACCCAAGTCCCTTTGTTCATTCATGCACTCAGAAATACAGTTTGAGTACCACTGTGTGTCAGACACTGAGCCGCAGACTGAGCAAGGCACGAGTGAGGAAGACACACAAACAGGCCCCAGACTTCGTGGTGCTCGCAGAGTTACAACGATGGAATAATTATAGTTATTTCATTTTAGGGAGAGGGGCATCTTTAGAAATTGACCTTTTAAACTGAGTCTTACTAGGTGTCTCAGTCTTGACTGAATGACAACATGAGGGAAGAGTGAAGGGGGGAGGGGCGCTTGTGTTTCAGGCAAGGGAGGCTACCTACCAGGACCCAGGAGCAGAACAATCAGGGACTCACATTAGGGAGTAAGTATGCGGTGGCTGTATCCAGTTTTCCCTGATGTTGAACCCTTCCTAGAGAGGAATACACAGCTGCAACCCTCCACTTTGCAAGCCTCAATTTTCTTACACTTTTTCAGCGACAAGGGAGAGCGAGCACAGGTCTCTCCACGCCTTTGCAGATAACCAAAACCGGGAGCCAGAATTCCTGCTTAATGCTCCCCACCCCCACCCCGCAGTGCTCATTTCTTCCTAAACTCAAAACTTTTCTTCCTTCCAGAAGTGGCGGAGAAGTAAGTATGGTTTAAGTTTCAGGGTAACCCCCCCAAGGATCTGGGGGAACCAAATAATGTACTCACATATATTTATAAAATATGTAAAGAGAGATACTGCAACCATAATTGAAAATCTAAAATGTATACCAGGCGCTAGTTTGTAAAAATACAAAAAAAAAAAAAAAGTTTTATGATGTTTGTGGGTTTTTTTCAGTTTTAAGAATTGTGATTTATTATGACTTCTCATTCTAAATAAATATCCACTTGGGGTATGTTTTGTATTTCGAGTCCTGTATTTCTTTTCCCAAGTCAACAGCATCTCCTGTGCTTGAGGGATTCCTCCATGCCGAGGAATTTAATTCTGAGATGTGCGTGCATGGGAGGAGATGAGGATGGTTTGAATGTGATTTCTTGGCATAGGTGGAGCCTGCTGATCCTCAGGCCCCCAAGGAAGAGCCCTAGATTTGAAGCTTGGGGGCCTGAGTTCAGATCCTGCTTCTCCACTTTTGTAAGAGTCCGAAACCTTCAGTTTCCTAAACCCTCATACCCACACTTAGGAAATAAGGACATGGGCCGGGCCTGGTGGCTCGTGTCTATAAGCTTCAGCCTATGAAGCGGCCGGGGCTAGGGATCGCGGTTCAAGCCCCACCTGGGGCCCCTAGCGAGACCTAGTTCCAAAAAAAATAGCTGGGCGTGGTGGCGTGCGCCTGTAATCCCAGGTACCTGGGAAGCTGAGGCTGGGGATTGCTTGAGTCCGTGGTACCCCAGGCAACGAGAGCCTGCGGTTCCACAGGCAAAAATAGTGAGACCTAGTCTCAAAAAAAAAAAAAAAAAAAAGGAAACAAGGACATGATAGACCTTCTTCAACATCCATGTGAAAAGTCAATTTCCATGTGAATTGATGGCAAAACATTTTTTACTTTTTTTTCACTCCTTTCTTTTTTTTTTTTTGAGACCAGGTCTCGCTATTTTTGCCCATGGAAGTGCAGGTTCTCATTGCCCAGGGTACCACGGACTCAAGCAATGCCCAGCCTCAGCTTCCCAGGTAGCTGGGATTACAGACACGCGCCACCACGCCCAGCTATTTTTTTGGGACTAGGTCTCGCTAAGTGCCCCCGGCGGAACTCGAACCAAGATCCCTGGCCCTGGCTGTGGCTTCCTAGGCTGCCACCTACAGGCATGCACCACCATGCCCAGCCAGTTTGTCCCAATAGTTGGTGTCACAGCCCTGTGTCCCCTGGATCTGACATGTTTGTTTGTGCTGAGCCTTAGTTCTTTCTCCGCACTTCCATCTTCATGTGTATCTGCCGCTGGATTAGTGATTTTGTTGTTCCTGGTGAGGATTAATTGGTTTTGGAGCAATCCAGAGGGGGTGATAACGACCTTCCTTCCCCTAACCTCATTCCCCTGCACCCAGCAGCCCTCCTCCTCCCATTCTAGTGGGGTCTGCAAGGGGAAGGCAGAGCCTCCAAGTATAGTTGGCCCTGTCCCGGAGGGAACTGGACAAAGATGTCTTTTTTTTTTTTTTTTGAGACTAGGTCTCGCTATTTTTGCCTGTGGAACCGCAGGCTCACGTTGCTCAGAGTACCACAGACTCAAGCAATCCCCAGCCTCAGCTTCCCAGGTAGCTGGGATTACATGCGCACGCCACCATGCTCAACTATATTTTTTTAGAACTAGGTCTCTCTGTGCCCTGGCAGGACTTGAACCATGATCCCTGGCCCCAGCCGCAATTTCCTAGGCTGCCGCTTACAGGTATATGCCACCATGCCCGGCCTTTTTTTACTTTTCAACGACATCAGTACAGATTTATAGAAAAATGGCAAACAAAGTAAAGGAATCCCTGAATGCCATGCTTCTGAATCCCCCAGGTGTTGAAATTGTACCCCACTTGTTAGGATCCTCTCTCCTATCCCACTATCTCCTCAACCATTTCAAAGTAACTGTAAACATTACACCGTTATCCCTAAGTTCATCAGTGTGTTAGCTCAAAAAACATGGACATTCTCAAACATACTCAGCACAATTATCCTGGTCATGATAACCTTTCTCACAGTTCCCCAACTGTCCTACGAAGGTTTTATTTATTTAGTTGTTTGTTTGTTTATTTGTTTGTTTTGAGACTAGGTCTCACTATTTTTGTCCATGGCACTGCAGACTCTCCTTGCCCGGGATACCACAGACTAAAGCAATCCCCAGCCTCAGTTTCCCAGGTAGCTGGGATTACAGGCACACTACCACGCCTAGCTATTTTTTGGGGACTAGGTCTCCATACGTGCCCCCGGCGGGACTGGAACCACAATCCCTGGCCCCAGCCATGGTTTCCTAGGCTGCTGCTTACAGGCATGCGCCACCATGCCCGGTCTCTACAAAGGTTTTGTTTGTTTTTTTTTTTTTGAGACTAGGTCTCGCTTATTTTGCCCATGGAACTGCAGGCTCTCGTTGCCCAGGGTACCACAGACTCAAGCAATCCCAGCCTCAGCTTCCCAGGTAGCTGGGATTACAGGCACGTGCCACCACACCCAGCTATTTTTTTGGAACTAGGTCTCGCTACGGGCCCCAGGTGGGACTCGAACCGCGATCCCTAGCCCCGGCCGCTTCTTATGCTGAAGCTTGCAGGCACGAACCACCGTGCCTGGCTACAAAGGTTTTAGTAAGGTCTTTTCTTGTCCAGAATCAGCCCAAGATCACTCATTTCATTACCTCTCATACCTCTTATCTTTTTAATCTGGTGTCATTCCTTGAGTTTTGACTTTTACAACTTGATTTTTTTTTTTTTTTTTTTGAGACTAGGTCTCGCTATTTTTTCCCGTGGAACCGCAGGCTCTCGTTGCCCGGGGTACCACAGACTCAAGCAATCTCCAGCCTCAGCTTCCCAGGTAGCTGGGATTACAGGAGCGCGCCACCACGCCCAGCTGTTTTTTTGGAACTAGGTCTCACTACGGGCCCCAGGCGGGACTCAAACCGCGATCCCTAGCCCCAGCCTCTTCATAGACTGAAGCTAACAGGCACGAGCCACCATGCCAGCCTACAACTTGATTATTAATTAAACATAATAAACCAGTTATTTTATTGAAGATTCATTTGGGTTTGTCTGATGCTTCCTCATCAATTATCTTCAAAATAAGCATTTTTGACAGGAATGTCATAGATCCAGAGGGAGGGATGCGATATTAGTGCGTCCCTTCAAAAGGTAAGCTTGACTTGCCTGATGGAGGTGTTTTCTCCACTATGAAGTCACTATTTTTCCTTTTGTAATTTATAGAAGGATATGCCCTAAGATTACATATTTGGCCGGGCATGGTGGCACATGCCTGTAAGCAGCAGCCTAGGAAACTATGGCTGGAATTGCAATTACAGTCCCGCTGGGGGCACGTATTGAGACCTAGTCCCCAAAAAATAGCTGGGCATCGTGGTGCACGCATGTAATCCCAGCTACCTGGGAAGCTGAGACTGGGGATTGCTTGAGCTTGCGGTTCACTGGGCAAAAATAGCGAGACCCAGTCTCAAAAAAAAAAACAAAAAACAAAAGATCACATATTCAAAAAGCAAACAATTACACACTCAGTCTCACTAAGCTTTATTCTTACATACTTCATGTCTCAGAGCACTTTTTGCCTCCATTGACTAGTCCTTGCTTAAAGGAATGATTTTTTGATGGTTTCCAAATAGAGATTTTTGAATGACATTGTTTCAACATTTGTTACAAGGATTTTCCTTTCTCCGTCTGTTTATTCTTTATATCAGAATGGACTCATGAATCTCTCCTTTTGCAGTGGGCGAGGACCCATGACTCAATTTTTTTTTTTTTTTTTTTTTTTGAGACTAGGTCTCGCTATTTTTGCCCATGGAACTGCAGGCTCTCGTTGCCCGGGGTACCACGGACTCAAGCAATCCCCAGCCTCAGCTTCCCAGGTAGCTGGGATAACAGGCGCGCACCACCACACCCAGCTATTTTTTTGGAACTAGGTCTCACTATGGGCCCCAGGCGGGACTCAAACCACAATCCCTAAGCCCCGGCCGCTTCATAGGCTGAAGCTTACAGGCATGAGCCATCATGCCCGGCCCCATGACTCAATCTTTTTGATACTTAAATCGTCACCAGTTTGGCGACTGGAACCCCTTCAAACCAGCCCTCAGCCCTCAGCATTCTCCATGCACTTCTTTTGCTTTCTGGCTCTGCAAGCTCTTCCAAACTCACCTAGAGCTTCCCAGCTGGGTACTAAGGTCAGTCATTTCTTCAAGGAGCCAAGCGTTTTTTTGTTTTTGTTTTTGTTTTTGCTTTTGTTTTGAGACTACGTCTCGCTATTTTTGCCCATGGAACCTCAGGCTCATGTTGCCCGAGGTACCACGGACTCAAGCAATCCCCAGCCTCAGCTTCCCAGGTACCTGGGATTACAGGCGCGCGCCACCACACCCAGCTATATATTTTTTGGAACTAGGTCTTGCTACATGCCCCCAGCGGGACTCAAACTGCGATCCCTAGCCCCGGCCGCGGCTTCCTAGGCTGCCATTTACAGGCATGCGCCATCATGCCGGGTCTCAGCTTTGTTTTTTGTTTTTGTTTTGAGACTTGGTCTGGCTATGTTTCCCGGGGTAGTCCTGATCCTTCAGACTCAAGTAATCCCTAGCCTCAGCCTCCCAGGTAACTGGGATTACAGGTGCCTGATACCGCACCTGGCTGCTTTTTCGAGAGTCGGTCTCTCTATGTTGCCTGGGGTAGTCTCAAACCCAAGAACTCAAGTGATCCCTGGCCTCTTGCCTCCCAGTGCCTGGATTACAGGCACATGCCACCACACCCAGCTTTGTAACTCCAGGTAGCCCACAATAGGAACAGTAATGCTTGCCCCCCAGAGTGGGTGTGTGGGTGGGAACTCCAGGAGTACAGGGTCAAGGTCTGTTTTCCCCTGCATCTCCCAAAGGCTAGTGGCTTGTAGAAGCTCCCGATGGCCCCAAAGGCTTAACCCAATTCCCCCTGCCCCCCTACCCCCAACAGGCAGCCTGCGAGGGCACACAGTGAGTTACTACTGGGTCGATCTGTTTTGGGGACTTTTTTGTGTGTCTGCTGAGAGCTGCAACTGCTGGGGCTGGTAACGCAACGCTAGAAGCCTCTGCCCTCTCAGAGGAAGGAAGGGCTCAGGAAGGCACAGGAAAGAACAGGCCCAAGTGCTGGGAAGGAAGCAGGAGGCAGGCAGTAGAGTGCGGAGAAAGCTGCAGCCAGAAGCTGGCGGGGGCTTTGGAAGGAGTGTGGCAGCCTGGACCTGGGGGGGCACAGGATGGGGCGGACAGGGCTCAGGGGGCATTGACAGAGGCGGCACTTCTTGGGAATGAAAGCAGCTTTGTACTGGACTGAGGGCGGCAAGTGGACAAGACTGAACCACAGCGGCCCCTCCTGAAACTCCGGAGTTAATGAAAGACCTAGATGGGCTCCTCACCCACACGGGCCACCAGGACACCACCACCGAATCCCCGGTCAGATGTACTCTTGGGGATCTGACACCCTGACCTTGTCACCCCCCGCCCTGCCCCCCCCCTCCTTGTTCTGCTCACTGGAAGCCTGGCTGGACTTGCACACCTGTGACTTTCCCCGTCTGTCCAGGAGCTGGTACCAGGTTGTGCTTCTTAATTATCCCTTCTCTGCTCAGCTTCTGAGGGTTTCCTGGAAACAGGGTGGTGGAGAGAGTATGCTTCAAAGCAGCCACTAATCTTTCCTCAGAGTTATTTTGGAAGGTGACACCTTCCCCCTGCTTACCACAGCCCCTGACAACGCCTTCCCACTTCCCAGCACCCCCTGGTTGCTATGACAGCTAACAGGGGAAACCACAAAACCAGAAGTTGAGACCTTCTGCAGCCAGGGCAGAGGCTGGTGGGGACCTGGGCCCTGCTCAGCATACCCAGGTGGGGACAGGAGATGGGGTGCAGGACCACCAGGCTCTGATGCCACCAAAGCAGCCACACTGCTGTATCCTCTGCCCAGGAGTCTGTTCTTAAGGGGGCACCAGGTTCCCAGAGACATGTACAAGCCCCTCTGCCTTGTTGCCACTTTAAGAGGTGGAAACTGAAGTAGCCACTTGGAGAAGCTTCCACAGTCAGCAGGAACTCAGACCTCCCAGCTACATTCCGTGTTTTCTCTCCACAGTTATCTATTGGCCAGAAACCCATGGGATCCAGAATTTTCCAGAATGTTTTCTGAGACTTTGTGAAGTTTTCTGAAAGTAAATTCAAGATTAGTATGTATGTGGGTGTGTGTACAGCCACACACACACGTGTATATATACATGTATGTGTATGACTATATTTACCTACATATATGTGTATACTTTTTTAATCAGTTGAAATGATCGATATGTAATAAACATAAAACATATTTTTGTTACTGGCCTTGTAGTGACACAGCAATCACCTTTAGAAAATGGCACCCCAAGTTGGGCATGATGGCGTGCACCTGTTGTCCAAGTCCTGGGAGGCAAGAGGCCAGGATCACTTGAGTTTGCAGGTTTGAGACTACCCCGGGCAACATAGCAAGACCTGGTCTCAAAAAACCAGCTGGGCGCTGTGGTGGGTGCCTGTAATCCCAGCTACCTGGGAGGCTGAGGGTGGGGATCGCTTGAGTCCAGGGATCGGGACTACCCTGGGCAACATAGCGAGATCTAGTCTCTAAAAAAAAAGGGGGGGAGAAAACGACCCCCAGCCTTGCCCATGTGCAAGGGCCAAAATCCATCCCCATGTTGTCTGTGGCCCTGTTCCCCACGGGCTCCCCTCAGGTTATCCCCAGGCAGTGGCTGAGCTGGCAAGGGCAGGGAGGCAGGGCCCTCCTGGGAGAGACAGGAATTCCCCCTAGGGGTCCCCTTCGTCTCTGCACACCTGCAGCTGCCGCCACCACCTGCCTGTGTGATGTGGGTCTGTTACTGAGCCTGGTTCCTCACCAGTCATGCAACTTGTCAGCACCTGGAGAGTTGGTGGTGACCCACATGGCAGACTTAATCAGGTCTTGGTCCCTGCCCCATCCAAAACCGTCCCCCCTTCTGGCCTCTCTCCTGCCGTTTCCTCTCAGATAACAGCTTCTTTCAGGGCTAACGAACCTTATGTCATTATGCTCTCCCAGCTCGTCCACACCCTGCACCATCTCACACATGTGGGGGCCACCTGCCAGTGAGT
>PVHY01032489.1:0-11846 GCA_004024945.1 Uropsilus gracilis
GAAAGCAGAGAGCAGCTGGCTGGCTTTTGCATATCAATGGTAAAGGTGATCAGTGAAAATGCTAATGAAGAGTGTGTAGCCTGCTTTGTAGAGAGTAGCAGGCAAATAAGAGTATCCAGTTAAGGTTAAAGGTAATTGCAAAGGAACTGCTTGTAGCCTGCTTTGGAGAAAGAAGCAAGCAGATAGGGGTAAACAGTTACATAAAGACAGAAAGTCTCTTTTTACCCTGTTTCAAAACTGGGTTTCAAGAGTACTCCTATTTATCAAGTTTTGCAAATACTTTTTTTTTGAGATAGGTAAAGGCTTTTCCCACTCAAAATAAAATGGTTCAAATAACTATTAACATGTCAATCCAAAAAATAGTTCATTTTAGCTTGCCAAGTATGGGTTCTGAAAATGGCCTAGATTTTATAACCTAAATAATAAACTTAGTATCCCAGCATTGCAAATTAAGTGGAATTTGCATTATGCTTACCAACCACAGAGGTGGGACAGGTGAAAAAAACTAATAAATCATGCTTTTAAAATATTGGCTAAATTGCTTATAAAGACTGGCAGAAATAAAAAGTCTTCTTTCCTTTGTGCTTTTGCAAGTAAAATGTACACCTTATATTCATGGTTTTATTCCTTTTAACACCATGTTTAGAAATCACCCTCTCCATGTGGAGAGAAGGGAACATTCTTACACTGCTGGTGGGAATGTAAACTGGTCCAACCTTACAAAAAGCTGTGTGGAGGGCCCTCAAATTAATGAAAATGGAACTACCATTTGACCAAGCAATTGCTCTCTTGGGAATCTACCAAAGGAGACCTCAATGATTGTACAAAGAGACACCTGTGCTCAGATGTTTCTTGCAGCACTATTTATAATTGCAAGGACATGGTGTTGACGTTTGGAAATGTAGAAAAATTACTGCTCAAGGCTTTGAGGTCAAAAATGCCAAGCATGTTAAGGCTGACACGATACAAGGAGAACAAACAGACTCAGAAACTAAAGCCCAGAACCATGTATCTGCCCCCATACCAGGTGGTTATCTGGTGTTTGCCTCAAGGTCTTAACTATGTTAAAACCTCTGTGTAGAAATTTCCCCAAAGCTGCCTGTAAAAGTATTAAAAATCCCCTTCTCTCCTGAGAGTCAAGGTCCTTCCCTCCAAGGTACTGCTGCTGCATCGGGTGAGTGCCAGGGTTGGATCCCAGCTCGAATTGGAAATAAAGGCTTTTTGTTCTTGCATCTATCAGGGTCTTGTGTTCTATGCAAAGCTAAGAGAATCCTGAACCGTAACAATGGAAGCAACCAAAATATCCCCAAATAGATGACTGGATAAAAAAGGTGTGGTATATATACACAATGGAATATTACTCATCAATCAAAAATGACAAATTGTGGGGGAGGGGGTGAATCCCTGGGATTACAAAGATGTGAAATTTATATGTAAGTAAGTTAAAAAAACAAAAATGACAAATTGGATGATTTTATGATAACATGGATGGGCTTAGAATAAACCATATTAGCAGAAACAAGTCAAAAAAAAAAAAAAAAAAAAGACAAGCCAGGCACGGTGGCTCATGCCTGTGAGCTTTAGCCTATGAAGCAGCTGGGGCTAGGGATCGTGGTTCGAGTCCCGCTCAAGCAACACAGGAAGACCTAGTCCCCCAAAATAGCTGGGCATGGTGGTGCATGCCTGTAATCCCAGCTACCTGGGAAGCTGAGGTTGGGGATTGCTTGAGTCCGTGGTACCGTGAGCCTACAGTTCCATGGGCAAAAAATAGTGAGACCTAGTCTCAAAAAAGAAAAATACAGAAACCAAATGATCTCACTATTATATGGGACATGGGAAAGATAAACAAAAAGCCATGAAAAGTCAAAACAAGCTAACAACCAAATTAAAGTATACAACTTTTTTGGGGGTGGGACAGGGTGGGAAAGGTCAGGGAGGGTGGGGGTGAACCCCAGAGATCACAAAGGTGTGAAATTTATATATAAATAAATTATTTAATTAAAAATACCTCTAAGAAAAAAAAAAAAAAAAGAAACCACCCTCTCTTCCCTAAATTGCAGACTGAGGTAATGGCTATTAACCAATCCCTTCTCCAGTCCCTACAGGCATTACAACTTGGACTCATTCAGTTGTCTGAGAGGCATCCAGAGACTCTTGCAAGCCTGATGACAACCTTCCTCACCCTTAGATGGGTGACTCAGTGTGGACTGGTCTTCCAACAGGCTGCGCAGTTGTCAGTGTGAAAAAAGAGACTCTCTGTGGCAGTGGCCGAGGGGACTGGGGACTGGGCTCTAAGAGCAAACAGGAGAAAAAAAGTAAAAAAAGGGGGGAAGAGGTGCCATCCCACAGCACCAGGTGGGAGGGCTGGTGAACAATTTGTATCTGGGCTGTTAGAGCACTCTTAAGAGCAAGGGGGTTTCGTTCAGCACTAGAAAAAAATGCTGTTTTTTTTATGCTGATCATACAAGGATGGTTAAAGACTCAATGGCCAAGGTTAAAAAAAAAGTCTAGCTAAAAGGAAAAAGAAACAAAAGGCAAAAAAAAAAAAAAAAAAAAGGCTGGTTTAAATCCTAGTTCAACTGTCTTCTTGGTTAACAACATTGTTGTTGGCCCTGGCCTGCCTGTTATTATACTCTTGCTAATGCTAACCTTTGGCCCTTGTATTCTTAATCGTTTGCTTGCCTTTATATGTGACAAGTTTAATATAGTCCATACCATGTTTCTTCACCAACAATACCAGCAGTTACATCAATTAGAAATATGCTCAAATTTGTAGCCCATAATTGGGCTCTGCAAGGACTTACAAGACAAAAAAGGGGGGAATGTTAAGAGTTAAAAGGTTAAGAGTTAAAAGCAGAAAGGAATGTTAAACATTACAAGAAAATCATGTTGTCATGACCCAGTTAAAATTTAATGGGTATAAATCTTAGGAAAATCCAGAGAATAGACCTTGCACAAATCTGGGCAGATGAAAGAAGATAACCAGGCTCCTGTAACTGCCCTGTGAAGATACCACTGTGTAAATTCCCCAGACCTGTCAAGAACTGCATATAAACTCTGACCATTAAGGAGTTGGGGTCCTTCTCTTGAAAGTCAACCACTGCAATGGTGGCTGTTAGAGTTGTACCCTAGCTCAAGCTGGCAATAAAGATTTCTTGGTTTCTTTGCTTTTGCATTGCTGACTGTCTCCTGGTATCTGTGGCAGTCAGAGAATCCTGAATTCTTAACACTATGAACATTCAGCTCAGCTAACAAACATATGTGGCATTATACAGATTATGAAACAATCAAACAACAGTTTAAAAGAGATCACCCCTGATTCCTTTAAAATTTGGGAATGTTAAAAATTTGTAAACCAAAGTACAACCAAATAACCTCCTTGTAAAAAGGAGGAAGCTGGCTAGAAATGCACAACAGAGGTGGAGAGCTTAAAAAAGGAAACGCTTGTGAAAAGTGTACCCAGGATAAATCTGCATAAAACAAGCAGAAAAAGGTAGAACCAGGGGGTGTCTGCATCCCTCAGATGGGAGTAATTTACCCCAAATGGCATCTGATGTTAAGGTAACTGTGATGTAAATTAACCCAATTCTGTACAAGGTTATATAAACGTTGACATATCAGTAGGGCGGGTCCTACCCCCCCAAAGTACTACCACTGTGTTGGTGGGTACCAGGTTGGACCCTAGCTTGAGTTAGCCAAAAAGTGTTTTTTTCTTTTAAATCACTTATGGTCTTGTGTCCTTTGTGGGGCTAAGAGGATTCTGAACTCTTATCACTTTGAGAAACCCCAAGGCCAGTGTGATGGGTGCCCTTGTTCAGAGCTCAGCTGAGCTGTGATATGAACCTGGCTCCCTTTTGAATTTGATCACCAACTAAGTGACCCGAACACCCAGTAAAAGAACCTGAGAAACTCAGGTTTTCTCACTTGTCCTAGGGAAGGTTGTGTTGTCGGCAGAGGGAGGGCAGGCTCTTTTTACTAAAAATACTTTTTCTAAACTAGAAAAAAGCCTCTGCCTTAATCATTCAATTTGATACTAACCAGGCAGGAGCCTTTGTTAACCTTTAGCTTCCACAGACTAGTTACCTTTGTTATTCAAATACCTGCAACTTGCCCCAGTGATTGCTTGCTTATGTGTTCCCTCTCTCTCTCTCCTCCCTGACCACCCCCCACTTCCCTGAGGGAAAAAAAACTTTTAAAAACACTTTAAGGGTTCATTGCCACCTGCAGCTCTTGCTGTAATTTCCAAAGTCAGACCTTTCAAAGCTAGATCAAACTTACAAAGTGATCAAACCATGTGCTACTAAGCAAGAAAGTGATTACCTAAATATGTACTACAAGATAAGTATGAAAGCTCAGTTACCCTACCATAATGTCCCAAACCTGTCCCTTCATCTCTGGTCACCTCACCACATGTCTGTTAGGAGTCCTGTGTGGGACAGAAGAATAAATGAGATGAAAGATCATGAGTAGGCTCAGAGAGAAACCAGCTAACTGACTGGGGACTTGGAGAGCATGATCAAGCCTGTATTTATTAAGTTGGGGGTCATATTTATACCTTGGCAATGAAAAATCACAATGAGACAATGAGGCAATGAGGAAGGAAAACCTCCAGGGTCCCAGGACAGTGACAGAAAGAAATGTGCCTTCAGGAGTAAAGTATCCTTTAACATTTCAAAGGTGTATCTCTTGGGTTAGGTATTCCTACGAGGCTGGGTGTTCTTGTCACAGATTAGAGTCACCAGAACCCACCTCTGGTGTGCCAGAGAGGGTGAGAGAGACAAAGGTGTGCCTTTGTCTTGGGAGTCTCTTAATCTGTGCCCACACACCACACATGTCAAATCAAGCTGAGCTCAGCAACATATGTTCCAAAGGCAGGGCATCCTTTTCCTCCTTTGGCATGTTTCAGCTTCTTCCCAGCACCGTGGTCAAAGACATGTGTTCTTCTTGTGGTGTTCTTATTTTAAGCAGTGGAAAAATTCCAAGACACAGGAACCAACAGCAGGTCCATCTTAGACCTCTTGACATCCTCTACAAAAGCATTTGTGTCAAATAGATAAGACAAACTCCAACACAAGGTTCAAGTCAGCCTGGACTCTAGGCCACATGATCCATGTGGTCGGGTTCATGTCCTTCTCCCAAAATGGCTGACTCCCTTCTCCTTCCCCTAAGCCCTTTTTTATCTTTTTATTTTTATTTTTTTTTGGTTTCTCATGCTTCTGGGAACAGCCTTGTCAATCATGTAATATTACAAAAATGTTGTTTTCCTTCCTCCTCCCATTATTCCTTTGAAAGAAAACTATGACTTCTTTTCTTTTCTTTTTGATACTAGGTCTTGCTTTGCTGCCCAGGGAACTGTAGATTTAAGTTGCCCAGGGTAACACGGACTCAAGTGATCCCCAGCCTCAGCTTCCCAGGTATCTGGGATTACAGGGGCATGTCACCATGCCCAACTATTTTTTGAGACTAGGTCTCGTTATGTTGCCCCAGGTGGATCTCAAACCCATGGACTCAAGCAATTCCTACTCTTGGCCTGGCTTCATAGGTTGTGATTAAAGACATGTGCCACTATGCCTGGCGGTAAACTATGAATTCTAATGAAGGCTCTTACCACACCTTGGAATGTCCTCCTTGAAGTTTACAATTCTAAAGCAATAGAAAATAACTCCTTTTTTCTTAGCCATTATTGAAATGGGGTCAAAGGAGGACAGAGGGGGCAGAAGCCACCAACCAACAAGTTACATTCAAAAGGCAGCTCCTGCCACATAGGTTCCCTCAGGTTTGTACCACCTGCGCATAGCAGTTGCCAGTCAAATGCAGTTTAACAAAAGGGTTTATTTACAGGGAGTATCAACAGGGAAAACAAAAAAGTCAAACAAAAGTCCTTAAAAGCACAAGTGGGCAGTTATTTTACCCCAGTCACCATTTTTAGTCCCAAAGATCCCAAAGACACATGTTCATGATGGTGCCTCTTTGCCCCTCCAAACCTGAGGCAGGCACTCTACAAATTCCAGTCTGTCTCTGGCATCTTCTCTGTGCTTCTTCTCCAGTGTTCCAAGCTGCTCAGCTTCTCCAAGACTCTTCAAACTTTTCCCACAATTGTTGATACACAAACCAGCCTTCCAAATCTGAATCCTTGTTATTGCTCCAGGCACTTTTTTACCAGGCCCGATTTGGGTGGCGTCTGACCACATTCACCAGGCCTGCCATTCTAGCATCCTACTCCATTCCAGCTAGTTTTCTGCTGGCCACTCTCCCACCATGGTTCCTCACCACCCCTAGCACTCCTCCAGGGGACTTTCCCTGGCCAGCCTGGCCATGTGAGCCTGTTCTCTCAGTCCGCCATTCTTGTCTACCCTCTCCTATCTCCTCGCTAGCCCTTTTATATGCCCTTTGGTGCTCCCCATTTTCTGTCTCATGGATCTTTCTCTCAGACCCTGCCCACCAGAGTATTTTGGCACCAATACAATTTTTGACTGACAAATATATCTTTGTCAGCCATGTTAATGGCAATACCAACAGTTGGAGCAGCAGTGTTGTTGATGGGCTGGGACCTGGCCTGTGTGCTCTATCCTGAGAGACTCAGAGGAGAGGAGCTGGGGCAGCAGAGTAGGGAGGAGCCCCACTAACCTTAAAGGTTGATGCTGACAGTCCCCAGGCCCCTTCCTCCTCTTCCTCCTCCTTCCTGTCCCAGGACTGTCTCCACAGGTGAACTGCAGGCTGAGGCTTGAGGCCAGGTCCTGCTGTCTGGAGATAGTCATCTCATGTCTAAGCCCTTGCTCACCAGATGCCATAGACTCTACATAAGATAGGTTTTGTTTCAGTGAGTATGTTACTGGGATGCCCTGAGGTATGTGTCCTCACTGTAGAGCTCTGTGAATGTATGTGTGTGTGTGTGTGTGTGTGTGTGTATTTCTCTTACGTTGCTTTCCCCCTTTCCTTCCAGCTGTCCCACTCTGCAATTTGTCAGTCAGAAAGGGTTCTCCCATCAATAGTTGTATTTTAAAATTATAACTTAGCCAGGTATAGTGGTGCCCCTGTTGTCCAAGCACTGAAAGGCAAGAGGCTTGGAATCGCTTGAGTTTGTGGGTTTGAGACTACCCTGGGCAATATAGTGATACCTGGTCTCAAAAAAAGCAGCTGGTGCTGTGGTGGACACCTGTAATCCCAGTTACCTGGGAGGCTGAGGTGGGGGATTGCTTGAGTTCACGGTACGGGGGCAACATACTGAGACCTAGTCTCAAAAAAAAAAAGACAAAATTTCTTGTGAGGGTGTGAACTATTAGACTCTTCTGTGCTTACCCTTATCACAAAAGTTTGATTTCTGAGCAATTGCTTATGCACAGGAGGAAGAACTCTCATTAATTAAAGTTAAAAGGGGTGACCCCCTGACCCTCCCTTCACCCCATAACAAAAATGAAGCCGACATGGCAATATGGACAGTATTTAGGCCTTGATGCCATTAACTGTGTCTGAAAAACAGAGGTGAAAGAGGCTTAAACAGGAAGGGTACTTTCACTTTGTTGCAAATCCCAGGTGGGGAAGAGAAAATGTATCACCTTAGAGGGTGTGTAGCGGGAAATTGAAGCTTTTTTTGACTTTTAAGAGAAAGAAAAAGAAAAAAAAAAAGAAAGGAAAGGAGTGGAGACTGGACAGACATTTAGGGAGAGAAGAGAGAGGAGAATGAGAGACATTAAAGAGTAGCCCACGTGACCAGGCTGGGCAGAAGCCCCTTGGAAGAGTGAGCTGGTGGTGGCAAGGAGTCATGGTGACCAGTAGAAGAGTGGCCAGTGTGGTGAGTGTGGCACTGCAGCAAACTGGCATTGTGACCTGGTACCTGGAGATGGCCAGGGATTGGAAAGCTGATTTATGATCACCGGCAATTGTGGAAAAGTTTGAAGTACCTTGGAGAAGTGAAGCAGCTTAGAACACTGGAGAGAAAAAAAGAGAAGAGAAGACACTGGAGAAAGACTAGAATATGCAGAGTGCCTGCCTCAGGTTTGGAGGGGTAAAGGGCACCATCACGGACATGTGTCTTTGGGACCTTGGGGCTGAAGTGGTGACTGGGGTAAGATAACTGGCCACTTGTGGCTTTAAGGACTTTTTGTTTTCCCTGTTAATATTCCCTTGTAAATAAACCCTTGTTGTTAAACTGCATTTTGAGTGGCAACTTCTATGTGCAGATGGTATGAACCTGAGGGAACCTGGATAGCAGAAGCCACATTTTGAATGTGGCTTGTTGATTGGTGGCTTCTGTCCATTTTAACACAATCTCAAGGAATCCCAAGGTCCTTAAGCACTCCTGAAACCCAGGAAAATGGGTAATGTTAAACAGCCATTAGCTACATTCTTTACTTTTGTAAATAAGTTAGTTACCTAAATTATATTCTTTGTTTCTGTACTTATTTCTGGAAATCTCACCCACCTCAGTAAATGATGATGAAAATGTATTCCTGATCTGTAACTATGTAACCACCGGTCTCCAAAGGACAGGGCTACTCTCTCTTCTCTGATGTCATGCTGGGGAAAGAGGCAGTTTCTGGCTGGCTAATATAAAGGTTTATTTCAATTAGACTGAGACTACCGTTTTGAACTGGGACCCCAATATGGGCAGTGTTAAAATATAGGCATTGATGCCATTAGCTGTGTCTGAAAAACATAGAGGTAAAAGATGGCCTAAATAGGATAAGGGTACTTTTACTTTGTTGCAAATCCCAGGTGAGAAAGAGAAAATGTATCACCAAGAGGGTGTATAGAGGAAAACTAGAGCCTTTGGCATTTAGGAGAAAAAAAAGAGAGATGGATAAAAAGGAAAGGAACAGACTAGAGAAGGAGACTTTTGGGGAGAGGAGAGACATGAGAATGGCAGGCTGGTAAAGAGTAGACGGAGTGACCAGACTGGGTAGAAGCCCCCTGGAAGAGTGAGCTGGAGGTAGTAAGGAGCCATAGTGAGTGGTTGAAGAGTGGCCAATGTGGAGAGTGTGGCACCACATCAAGGTGGCATAGTGAGATGGTACCTGGAGATAGCCAGAGATTTGGAAAGCTGATTTGGATCTGCATTTTGTTGAAGCGGTTTGAAGAGCCTTGGAGAAGCGGAGCAGCTCTGAGTGCTGGAGAGAGAAGAAGCAAATAGAAGACACTGGAGAAAAACTACAATTTGTAGAGTGCCTCTTCAGGTTTGGAGGGGCAAAGGGGCATCATCATGGACATGTGTCTTTGGGACCTTTGGGACTGAAAATGGTGACTGGGGCAAGCTAACTGGCCACTTGTGACTTTAAGGACATTTTGTTTTCCCTGTTAAATTTCCTTGTAAATAAAATGCTGTTGCTAAACTGCATTTGACTGGCAACTTCTAAGCTTGGGTGGTATGAACCTGAGGGAACCTGGGTGGCAGAAGCCACATTTTAAATGTGGCTTGTTGGTTGGAGGTTTCTGCCCGTTTTGCCGATTTCAGTTTGTGTCTGGGATGAGTCACTCTGCAACAGTATCTTAGGTCTGTTAAAGAGGTAGGTAAATTATTAACCCATCAGGATCAGAACAATTTATATTTGAGCAAAGACAGAAGAGTCAACAGTGAACAGTGTTGGCAAGGCAGCAGGAACAGGCCCTGAGGAGCTGGGAGAGGCAGAGTGGGGTGTGTATTGTTCCTGCAGGGTGTATAGTGTCCCCAGTGTTGTCCTGGAACACCTGTTCTGTGCTCTATCCCTCCCCCACCTCCCTTCCGAGAGCATGGACCCAGGGCAGCATTCAGGGGAGATAAGGTTTCTGGGTGTGTCCTCCTGGACCAGTCCAAGGTCCTTTCCTGCTCCCTCCTGCTGAGGTGTGTGGAGTTGGGGGCTGGGATGGGGGTGGGGATTCTTACAGCTGCAGCCCCTCCCCCAGGAAGGCCATGAATTAAACAACAGATGGCAGCACTCAGATTCCTCCATCTCTATTTGCAGGTGTGCGAACCAAAAGACATGGAATATATATATATGTCTGGAGGGTTTTGTGAACCTGTTCTCTGCCTCTGCTTTGGCCCTGCTCTATCAGGGGTACCCCGCTAGGAAGGGGTTGGGTTCTTTGGTCTCCCCTTCACTCTGTAACCTCTATCTGCAAACTTCAGGGACTCCTCCTGTGAGCACAGATTTGCCGCCTACTGCTCTGTCCTCTCAGCAGGTCATGTGGGGTCAGGACACCCTCTGAGCCCTTGTCCCTGGTTCTTCTGTGGATAAGGATAGTGGGGAGGGGGGTCAATGTGAGGAGAAGCTGCAGCAGGGCCACAACTGTGTGGGTCAGGGATTGCAGGTCTGTGGAAGATTCCAGGAATCCTACTTCCTGCTGAGGAGTCAGGTCTTGCTAAGGGGCCTTGGTTATTGTGTCTTCTGTATCCACAATTCCTCCCATCATTTGAATATAGTTGTGGTCTTCCTATTATGTTTTGGTCTCTTTTCATGATGATCTATGTCCAAGCAGGATTTAAGCCCTTTTTGGTTGCTGAGGAATCAGCTGCCCTAGAGCAGGTGTTCTGAGTCTGGGTTCATAGCTTCTGGGATGTTTAAAGTCACTTTGCTTGGTTGGAGCCTGTGATGATATGAAATTATATGGAAACTCCCATGTGTGTGTGGGTGTGTGTATGTGACTCTGTACTTGTAAAAAGATTAAAAGTCATATATGACTGTTCAGGATCATTTTAGGAGCACCCTCTGTCTGAAAGGCTTAGGATCATAGCAAAGGTTGTGAAGTTTGGAAAAGGAGGAAACTAGAATTGTTAGAATTGTTTCTTAGAGAAAGAATGGGGAGAAAATTAGTAATTCAATGTCCAGATGGAGAAAGAGGTAGATGGAAAGGGTGTGAAGGATTTCACTTCATTAATGCTCTGCTTTCCTTCCTCCCCTTAAGAGCCTGTGTGGGCACATGCTGAGGGGGCAGAACCATCCTATCTGGTCATTAGGACTGGTGAGGGACACCTCCTCTATAGCAGGGTCAGGGATCTGGGGCTCTGTCTCTAGTCAGCAAAGTGATGAACCTTCTGGTTCCTTCCTGTCCCTACTACCTGTCCTTCTCTCCACACCCTTCCCTCCCTCCCTCCTGCTCTCCAGGCCCTTCTCTCTCCCTCCATTTCCCCCCAAAGCAAGTGACACTACTGGGTCCTCATCTTTCCACAGGCATCATGGAGTCTTTGTGCCTCCCCAGATCCATCCCCTGACAGGGTCCTGGTCATAATGCCTGGACCCCCACCAAATGGGGGCATCAGAATCCAGCTGATGCTGACATGTTCCCCCCACTCTCCCCAAGGAGTAGCTTCCATCCACACAGGTGATCACCTGACACACCTGTAGGTCAAACCTGAGACCTGGGTCATAGGGCTCAATCCAAGGTCTGGCTGGACTCCTTTCTTCCAGGAGTCCTCCCTCTCCAGGATCTGAGTCCCCTGTAGGAACTGGGGACCCCCATCCTTTGTGCTCACACCCGTCCTGCAGTCTCTTTCTGACCCTGCTGCCATCATCATGTAACTATCTCTGAGTACAAGTGCACCTGTCATGGCTGTTAAGGTTCATGTGACTGTTTCCCCTGAGGACCCCCAATCTCCCTGTTTCCAGGTCCCCATCTCTATCCCAGTTGCAGATTTCTTTCCCCTGTTCAGAATACATGTTTACAGGGACTTTGGATGAGGACATGGGTATCACTGGAGCCATGATTCTGCTTATTCAGAGAGGTTTTCTTGGAAGCTTGCATCTCTTTGGGAAGTTCCTGGAGAAAACAAATGAGTCACCCAATATTTCTTGTTTTTTTTCTGTCTACAGAGAAGGTTTTGTTCCCGTCCCTGTGAAGTGTGCAGAGATGTCACTCGTGTGTGGTCTCTCAGT
>PVHY01032490.1:0-11840 GCA_004024945.1 Uropsilus gracilis
TTTCTATTTCCTCCCTTAGTGCATTAATTGCTTCTATCATACTGTTGTCCTTTTTTTCTAATTCTTCTCTTAATTGCTGGATTGCATTTAACATGTTAATAGAGGAATCTTTTTCTGAGATGCAAATCATTTCTTTGGTGATTTCTGGAGATTGTCCTTTCTTTGTTGGCGATGGATTACTTCCTGTAGGGCTTGCTTGTATGTTTAAAATTTTTCTCCTTACTGTGTTTTGCTTTCGAACCTGTTCTACATATTGAGAAACCATGGATCTTGTGTTCGTTGGCATGTTGATGGGAGTGTATTCCAGGTTGAAAGTAGATCTGTACTTTAGTTTAGTTTAATAATTTGCGGTGGTGGAGATGGCGTGCGGCGAAGGGGTCCCTCCCAGGGGCCTGGAACCGGCACGGGTGACCTTCAGCAGCTAACTAACCTGGCGTGGGCAAGGTGGGCGGGTTTCCGGAGGAACCTGGATCGGGGCTTGGCTCCCAGGGGTGGTGGAGGTGGCGCGTGGTGAGGGGGTCCCTCCCAGAGGCCTGGAACCGGCGCGGATCACCTTCAGCAGCTAACTAACCTGGCATGGGCAAGGTGGGCGGGTTTCCGGAGGAGATATTATATTTCCTTATGTAGCAAATCCCTAGACCTTTTTTTCCCCTTTAGTTTCCCAAATAGCAGTCAAAGCAAAACTCAGTGTTTTCAGCACATATAATCAAGCCTCAGGGTAGAAATCTGACTTTCAGGCTAGCTTATCTTTTAAGGTTCTTAGTCAGACTTTTAGATCTGTGAGTTCCTTTGTGTCAGTCAAACAATGTACATAAAGATACAATTATTGTGTAACATTAGATCACAAACATAGTTGAATAAACTAAGTTTATTATCTAAGTTCCTGTGGGCCATGAGAAACTTAGTTTAGTTGGGCGCTCTCTAAGATTACAGTGAAGGTGTCAACCAACATTTATTCTCATCTAAAGACTTACCTTGGGACCAATTAATTCCCCTTTTAAAATTAACTAATTAAAAATAAATAAATAAATTAGTTAATTCATTAATTTTACATTGTTATCTACCCTGGGGTTTTCCCACCACCTTATCACCCATGCTCTGTCATCTTAATCTTTTGTGCTCTACCCCTGCCTGATTTTCCCTCTCCCCATCTCATGCTCTATGTTTCAAACTGTTGATTTTAGCTTTAAATTTTTCTTGCCCAATAGTTTGTTTGTTTTCCCAGTCTCCCTCATATAAGTGAGACCATCCCACACTTCTCATTCTTTCTGGCTTATTTCTGCTACCATGATTCCTTCTAGTTCCGTCCATGTTGCCGTGAATGACATAGTTTGTCTTTTTGCTTGGTGTGTAATATTCCATCGTGTACATGTAGACCACAGCTTTTTGATCCATTTGTCTATTGTAGGGCATTTGGGTTGTTTTCATACCATGGCTACAATCCCTTTCTAAGCTCCTGTGGTCATAGATAGAACTGAGGTCCTGGGGTGATACAGAACCATGACTGTCTTTTTTTTTTTTTTTTTTTGCTGACTGTTTGCATCCTAGCAGGTTGCTGCCTGGAGACACCCCTTAGCTCCTAGCCTTATGGTTCCTCCCCCACATGACCACTCCACTTCAGCAGGGTCAGCAAGGAAGTTTCCTAGCAAGATGAGTATTACAATCCTGTACAATGTAATCACACAGTCACTTTACCATCTTATATTGGCAAGAAGTCAAGTGCATATCCGCCCACAATGGAGGGAATTAGCGATGGTAGAAACATAAGGAAGCAGAGACCAGAGCGGTGACTTTTGTGTCTGCTTTGATGATGTTTGGGTTGTTTTGGTCAGAAAAGCTGTTCCGTATACATGCTAAATGTCATCCTGGAAGAAAACCTGAGGCTTGTGGAAGAAACTGCATAGTAACTAAAGAGAGCTGTGATCTGAAAAAAATCAAAAAAGAATAAAAGAATCAAGTCACCAGCCCTTCCTGTGAACACCACCTTGAAAACTTCCAGTGTGATTTGGTTTTGAGTAATGTAGATGGCAAATGAAAATGCAGCTTCAAATGCCTTGTTCAAAATGTGCTGCTCTCTGTAAGGAATTCTTCTGCCAACTTCTCTTTTTCCCTTCTTGAATCTGATCCATTGTTACAATCATATAACAATGGTTTTTACAAGCATTTCAAATGGTTGGTTTCCTACACCGGCAGACAAAACACTGAAAATCCTCTGCTGCTCATTTCTCCTCTGTCACTTTCACTCATGGGTAAGGTTCTTTATAATGCATCAGACCTCTGCCAGCAGTGGAAACTGTATTTATACTGATAATTCAAACTAAAACAGAGGCATGACCAACCCAATTCCCTCTACCTCAGCTGTGGATGGCTTCAGTCAAGTAATTTATATTGATCAAAATAACCAAAGCCGCTGTTTATCTTTGTGTATATTTACACAGCTTGAAAACAAAACCACCAAACCCAGTAACTCCTTTGTCGATAGTTATGCCCTTAGAAGCAAGCTTTTGACCTAGATTTTCCCAGTGAGACATATTTGGCAAAATGATAAAGACAGTAACATTTACTTTGTGTCCTTTTATTTCTCTTTCCAACATCCCTGCATGGCATTTTTTCCTCCCACTAAGTCTCATGTTATCTATCTCAAAAGTCTGAAATCACTAGACCTCTGTCTTCTGTTATTGTAAGAAACCTGCTTAAAGTGTTAACAGGAAATCAGGCAAAGTGTTTTTGCTTCCAATGGCACTTATTTATCAGTAATCAAAAATACAGGCTCCTTAATAAGAAAGGTTTTGCTCATTTTTATTTGATCCTATTTTAATGATATTTCTATTGTGAATCATTTTTTGTATGTTTAAATTGATTGCACATTTATATAGTGATATATGTGAAATAAATTAAAAAGATAAAAAATAGAAAATGGTCTACAATAGTTCACAATGTGTGTGTGTATACATACATATATATCACATCACTGTCTACCCTGAGGTACTCCTACAACCTTATCACCCATGAACCATCTTAATCTCTTGTGCACACCCGTCTCCCTCTTTTGCTCTATGCTTCAGTTCTGCTGGCAGCTAGTTTTAAATTTCCTTGTTTATTTGTTTTCCCTATATCCCACATATATGGCCTCATTTGAAATCATACAGTATTTCTCGTTACCTTTCTGGCTTATTTCTGCTAACATTATTCCTTTTAACTCCATGTTATCAAAAATGCAGCCGATTTGTCTTTTTGATTGCAGAATAATATTTCATTGTGCAAATATGCCACAGCTTTGTGATCTATTTGTCTGTTTTTGGGGGGCATTTGGGTTTTTTACACATGCTGACTACTGTAAATAGTGCTGCAATACACATCCAAGTACAAGTGTCCTTTTGAATGTGTGTATTTGTTTCTTTTGGGTAGATTCCCAGGGTCGGGCTGCTGGATCAAATGGTAGTTCCATTTTCAGTAGTTTGAGGGTCCTCCACACAGCTTTCTGTAGTGGCTGGACCAGTTTACATTCCCACCCGCAGTGTAATATTGTGAACCATTTTCTAGTTCTGAGTGCATTTTGGGTTTTCTTAGTATGCATTCCTAGAAGAGGAACTGCAAGGTCAAGGCTGTTGATGATCCTCTGCTCTTTTGTATACAACTGCAAACCTCCATGTTGTTGTGCCTATTCCCACTGCTTTCTACTATTAAGAAAACCTCTTCTATGATAAACATCCAAGTATAGGTATCTTTTAAAATTAGTATTCTGGTGTCATTTGGGTAAATTCCTAATAGTGGAATTGTTTATCGCAGCACTATTTAGAATAACCAACCCAAATACCCCAAAACTGCTGAATGGTTGAAAAAGATGTAAATATTTACACAATGGAATATTGCTCAGCAATCAAAAATGAGAAATATGATGCATTTGTGATAACAGGGTGAACCTAGAGGGAATCATATTAGTAGAAATAAGTCAGGATGAAAAAGACAGAAATCATATGGTCTTGCCTATAGATGGGATAGAGGGATAACAGAAAAAGGCCAAGAAAAATATAAGCTAACAACAGAACTGGGGCAAGTATCTAAGGAGAGGAGGGGGAGGGAGAAATCAGGAAAAGGAGGAGCACAAGATGATCAAGATGAAGGTTCACAGGTGATACAGTGAAGGGAGAACCCTGGGGAATGCAATGATGTTATAGATAAATATGTAGATCTATCTATCTATCTATTAATCTATCTGTCTGTCTGTCTATCTAGATATATGCATACACATATATATACACACAAATATGTAAACAACAGAATGATTAATAAAATATTTTCTAAAACAACTACAAGAATAATAAATTAAAAAAAGAGAACACTCTGTCGTGTGTCTTCAAAAGCATCATGGATATTCAGTGAGAGACTGTTAAGTAATATTACTCCCTAAGAGGGAAAATGATGTCTTTATTGAGGCTTCTAAATTATATCAACTTATTTTCATATAAAACTAGTGTTGATAACAATCTATGTGCTATTTGTTGAATTAAATTCTACAAATGTTATATGTCAGCACAGAATTCCAAGTATGATAAATGGACATAACTAGTTTAGAATAGGAAATGTAAGTTCAGAGATGTTAAACTACTTGCCCAAAGTCACACAGTTTGTAAGCTACTCCATAGGCCAGATTCTTGAAAATTTTACTCTTATATGGTGCAAAATAATGTTTTTTGTTGGTAATGATAGAGTAGAATGTGTCCTCACGTGTATACTCTGAAATCTTGATCCAGATCTCTCTCTAATTAACCATTTAAACTTAAATAAATCACTTTTCTTTCTCAGTCACATTTTTTTTTTCATATTTAATGCTAGCTTGCACTATTCTAAATTACCTTCAATTTAGCTGGGATCAACTCTAAAATATTAGACATACATCTCAATTCATACACAGACATGAGAATGTATTTATAATTTTATTGAAGTGAGAGTAAGATAAAAATCTCCCATTTAGTATTTTTTGACTTCTTTGCAACATGCCAACTGCTATATTGCCTATACATTTTTAATTGTTTGGTTTCCTAACTGTTAAATGCAATGTAATTTCATTTGCATAATATAAGACTAGTATGGTAATTAACACTCTTCTTACTAATTGCCACCCAATTAACCTGCTTTAGGTGTCTTGGTGACTGTGTAGCATCTAAATATTATCTTCCCACCTTCATTGATGCACAAGGCTGTGATTACCTTTTATGGCTTATAAAATTTAAAATTAATTGCATTGCAGCTAGAGCTATGGCTCAACCTTCTATCTCAAAACGGGTCCATTAGGTAATTATTTGATAACTAATTAAGTTTTACCCATCTCACTAAATCAACTTAAAATGCTCCTCTTATAAAGTAGATTTAAAGGGTCACAAGAGACCCTTGAAGAACAGCCTCAGAGCCAACCTTCCTATTCAGATTGTCTCTTTATGATTTTCCAGGAGCATCCATCCATCATGGTTGAATTCCTGTCCTAGGGTTAGAAACCTCCTCTGCCCCTTTTTAGAGGCAGAACTTTGACAAAGAAAAAGTATCTTATTTTGAACTGAAATTGATGAGAGCTTCAAAATCTGCTAACACCCAGACTTCTTTTATGATCTGTTCCTGCCCTTTCTCCTTTATTGCCTTGTTGCACGACTCTGTAGAGAGAGGAGGCAGAAGATTCAGGACACAGATTCACACTCCCCAGGGCTGGGTTTGGTTTGCCAGCTTAGAGATATCTTACCATGTCAATGAGTAACAATCAGCACAGTGCTTTTGATCCTGGGGAGTTATCCGTTATCTCAGGGAATGCGGATACATATTATCCAAGAAGAAAGAATCCTTAAGCCCACATATTAAAAAATGTTATTTGAAAAGATGAGTCATTGTGAAGCCAAACTGTAACATGCTCAAATCCCAGGAAGGGGAGAGGACCCCAGTTGTAAACATAGCAGATCAAACAGAAGTTGTCAGAGATAGAACTTAATTCAGATGTCTCTTAAATTCTGAAATCTTGATCAAAGTGCCTAGTTTTCTAGGTGGTAAGGAGCTGTCTAGTGGTGATACTATATATTTCTTATGTAGTATTCAATAACTATCATTTGTAAGAATAAGATGGGCACTGTCAGTGAACCCTAAAATGTAGCCACAAGTCCTGATGAGTGTAAAGGCAGATGCAGTTGAACACACTGTCCTTGTTCCTTTCCCTGGGGATCCAGCCTACAGGGCTCAGCTCAGCTCCTCTGTACACATTGGCCCTCAGACAGGGCTGCAAGCCTCAGACCAGGGAGCTCTCTTCATAGTTCATCCACCCAGCAGTAGAGTTGGGTTTAAAGGCAGCCTCCCACCCCAAACCCATAATCTCCAAATAATTCTTTCCATCTACCTCTCCAGGGACCATGGATATTTCCAGTGTCCCTTCTGGTGTGGTCTGTGTTGGTCTCTAATGTCTAAGAAGTCTTCCAGCTTCAGTTTGATAGGGGGACTGTGGTGAAATTGGGGGACCATGGCCCCCAGCATTGGTGGTGCTGCATTGGAATAACAGCCATGTGCCTTGGTGGGTGGAGACTTGGAGAAGGGAGGCCAAGCCTTCTTGTGATGGGGTTGGTAAGAGGAGATTTAAAGGAAAGGCAGAAGGGGAAGAAAGTATAGAGCAGAGGAGCAGAGCAGAGGAGCAGCAGGAGTTGCCACTGCCATGTGCAGGCAGCAGGAGAAGGAAGCTTTACTGGCCTTTCTTTCTATCCTTAGCCTGGGCTGGTGAGGAGCCTAGGGAAGCATGTTGGAGGAATTTGTGACCTGTGTGAGCTGTCATGGAAACATGGTGCTTCAGGACTTGGTTTAATTTTGAAACTGGGAGGTTTGGGAATTGTCTGGAGAACGGAAGAGAACTTACGGTGTTGCTGTTTTCATAATGAGACATCTGAAGTGGTTGCTGCTGTTGTATCAAGTGAGTCTTGCTGATTTTGGACCACTTTAACATCAAAGCTGAAAGAATGCCCAAATTGTGACTTTTGGAGGAGGATTGAATTTCTTCATTGGATTTGACTTTCCCACTTTGAAGAAGGAGCGATGGTGCCATCTTGGCATCTTCATCTGGCTTGAAGGTGAGACGGCCACCATTTTGTGGAAGCACATGACTGAAGGTCACATGTAGCCTTTTGGACTAGTGACTAGACTGGTTGGTAAGATTACCAAAGGGGTTCCTTGTGCCCTCAATGACTTTTGTTATGTTGTTTTAGTAAAACAAAGTAAATAAGTAAACAAGTAAATCTGAAACAGGGTATAAAGAAGACTTTCTGTCTTTACTTAACTGGATACACTTATCTGCCTGCTTCTCTCTCCAAAGCAGGCTACACACTCTTCATTAGCATTTTCACTGATCACCTTTACCATTGATATGCAAAAGCCAGCCAACTGCTCTCTGCTTTCAGCTCCAAAAACTGCAGAAAAGAAAAACTTTAATACACAGTTTAAACTTTCCACTGTGGGTCCTTACCACCATCCCCAGCCTTCTCAACCAAAATACCAAGCCAATGCAAGACAATCAGTGCAGTGCAGACTAATTTATTTCTAACAAAGTGATTTCTAATTATCCTATTAACTACAAAAGAAACATGTAAGACTCAGAATACTTCAACATTGTCCAAACCTTTCTCAGTATTGTCCAAAGTCCTTTCCCAGATTGCCCCAAAATCCTCAGTCTCTCAGTCCTGATCATCTAACCAATGTCCAGACAGAGTTCATCTCCAGACGCTTGAAGACATGTTCCTTTGACTGCTCCTCCTTGTCTTCCACGCTGTCTTCTCCTTGTCACCTTCAGGTAGCAGGAACTCCACGGTGCCAAACCAGCAAAGTTCACTTTCTTCTCAGGCCTAACTTTTGCACGGCCTCTTTCAGACACAAATCAAACTCAGCAAAGCAAACTCCAACATGGAGTTCAAATCTGCAAACTCCTTAACTGCATTCAGCACACATGCTGCCAGCCTGGGCCAGCCGAGGGTTAAAGGCCCTCGGTGGCCACATGGCCAAGATCACATGGCTCACATCTTTACAAGATGGCCAATTCCCATCTCCTCTCCATATTGGAATCCCAATCCAATTGAATCCTGAATCGAATCGAATCCTTCTTTCTTTGCACACCCTTTATATACCCTGATTTCCCACCTTCCAGGAAATCTGTTTCACCTTGACTATTTCACTTCTTTCTTCCCCCTGCATCCCCTGAAGGGAAATTCCAGCTAAGGTCATTCCCCCATTTTAACATTACCTGTCCTTGAAATCTGCAATCTTAAAAAAGGAGGGGGGGCACACCCTATCAAATCGGTGTTAAGTAAATCCTCTTAAGGCTTGTGTAGCTGGGATGAACCTAAGAAGTGGCTGGATTAAAGGGCCAGTTGCTCCTCTTTGTAAGTTTTGTTAACTATCCCATTTTGCCCGTTTTCCTACCTGATTTCAAGCTCAGGCCCCGAGTCCCTTGGCATGGAGCACTCGTGTGGGTTACCTTTCCGATTACTGTCTTGGGAGCAAAACATTTAAGCTTCTTTGATGCCATCTTTAACAGCGTCTGACATCAGATCGAAAGGGGCAGAAATCGCCAACCAATAAGCCACATTAAAAAAATTGGCTTCTGCCTCCCAGGTTCCCTCACCTGCACATAGCAGTTGCCACTCAAATGCATTTTAAGCAACAGGGTTTAATTATCAAGGGAATTCAAGAGGGGAAACGAAAAGTCCTTAAAGCCACAAGTGTCCAGTTATCTGACCCCAGTCACCAGTTTTCAGTCCCAAAGCTTCCAAAGACACATGTCCAAGATGTTGCCCTTTGACCCTCCACAGCTGAGGCAGGCACTTTGCAAAGTCCAGTCTTTCTCCAGCGTCTTTTCTTCACTTCTCCAGTGTTCTGTGCTGCTCTGCTTCTCCAAGGCTTTTCAAATTTCTTCCACAATTGCTGATGCACAAATCAGCTTTCCAAATCCCTGGTCATTTCTAGGTACCAGTTCACTATGCCACCTTGCTGCGGTGCCACACTCTCCACACTGGCCGTTCTTCAACTGGTAACCTTGCCAGGAGTCTATGGTTCCTTGCCACCTCCAGCTTACTCTTCAGGGGACTTCCCTTAGCAGGCCACATGGGCCTTTTCTATCAGTCCAACATTCTTGTCTCTCTCTTCTCCATTTTTTTTCTTTCTCTCCTCTCTTTTTATATGCCCTCTCTTCTCACTTCCCATTTTCTCTCGTGATTCTTTCAAGACTCCACCCTCCAGGGTATTTTGGCACCAATACAGTTTTCAACTGCGTCACTACTCTGTATCAAATCCGCTCTTCATTTTTGTTTTTTTTTCCTTATAAAAGTCCCAGAATTTAGATAAAACATAGAACACTATTTTGTCGGATTAAGAAGCCAAGGTTTTGGAAGATGTGTTTTGCCCAAGGGTTGGAATGACTTCTCATGATTCCTGCACCCGAATGTGTTCTACTAAGTCAGCAGCTGTCAACCTACTGTTTTTCCCACTCCTTTGTCACCCCCACCAGGAATTGCTGACAATATTTAGAGATATTTTGATGATCACAACTGGTTGGGAAAGGCAACAGATGCTGCTAAGTTTCCATTTAGCATAGTGCCCAGGATAGATTCCTACATAATAATGTTAGTAATGTCAAAAGGGAGAAAACAGATTCTAGAAGGATGAAAGGAAAATGGAATATTTTGACGGTTTCAGTTTATCAAGGCAAGTATCCCTCTAGTGTTTGAGGGATACAGTCCAGCGAATATCTGATTCCATAAAGTAGTGAATTCTGTGTTTTTCTTTTGTATTTTACCAGGTGTTTTAGGGCCAGTTCAGTCCTGCTCTGTCAATCGCATATTGTCCTGCGAGGAGGTAGCTTAGTTGGGCCTGGAGTGGGTGTCATCTCTGCTATCAACTTGCCATGTGACTTTGGACGAGCCACAGTTTTAATCCTTTCCTTTCTCTCTGCCCTGATTCATAAAGTGGAACTTATATTTACTCACCTTAGAGCTACCATAAAGATTAAATTAAAGCCTATAAAGCATTTGACACATAGTAAGTTTCTGCAAAAAGCTGTATATTCTTATTATTCAATAAAATTGTTTCGGTCCATTTAGTAAAACATAAAGTTAGACCTTTATTCCACAACATGTGCCCAGATATGTTAAGGCCAATCTATATCAGGTTGTATTTGCCTTTCTGACCTCTATTTTTTTACTGCCTGATTCCTTCCCATGGATATGGCAGAGAAACTTGCAATGTTGCTATACAATCTTGTGAAAGATTTTTTGACTTTTAAAAGTAAATTTCTGGGGTGGATACACTTTTGTTGGAAGGGCTGTGAAGATCCAAGTCTCCTGAATGAAGACAGATAAGATTTCTCTAGTGTCCGGCATTTGCTCCTTTTGCAAAGAGGTTAGCAAGAGTCTCAGTGTTGCCAAGCAGATTTCTGCACTAAACCAGAAAGTAAAGCTTGCTGCTCTCAAGGTTTCTTATTTAACACATCGATGCTCTTTGAAGGTCTAGCATTAAATCATATTCAACTGTAAGCAAAGATAAAATGAGAGGTGAATATACAAAGACTTAATAGGAAATGGTACCCTGTTCGGTTTGGGGACTTGTTCCTGACCCTTTTGAAGGACCCGTGGTCCAGAGGGAATTTCGAGTGTGGAGAGACTGATGGCCCTCTCCTGTAATGGGTATTTCCGGGACAGTGTGTTCTATAGGAAATAGCAGAATACCTAAGAGACCTTTACAGTACAGTTGGCATTTAACATGGGTCTTGATGAATGAGATGACCTTTCTCTTTCAGCGAAGATGTCAAAGTTCACTACCGACCTAGAAAAACCCCATGAGCCAAGAAAATATGGGGTGGGCATGGATGGGGTAAGGGTATTCAATGAGATATGCTGGCAGGGTTGAATTGACTATCATAGGGAAGATGAGAAAAATGTTAGGGCAGAGAAGAGGTAGAGAGCAAAAATAAAGGTTTCTTTAAGAGAAAGATCCTATGTCATTTTGTTCCAAGTGGCCTGGCGCATTGAGGCAAGTTTTGAGTTGGCTACTTCAAAGTGAAGTGCAAACCTGGTGGCTGAGAGGAAACAAGAGTGGGCAGTGTGTGCTCTGCCGGGAGGATTGTGCCTTTGGATGCTGATCTTGCAGCCGACTCAGTTTTGTTTACATGCATGGGGAGAAAAATCCACCAAGCAAAGCTGATATAAATGTATAAATGGAAATAATATCAATACAGCTTATACATGGAGGCAGCAGCCCTCTTTTCCATCATGATAGAAATACTTTGATTGAGCAAGATGAATTAATAGGTAGATTCATTTATTAACGGAGATTGATTAAGCATTTGACATTTTCTGGGTAAAGGGAGAGGTGCTAGGTATAAAAGAGTGAATAAGAGATTTACTCCCATGTCATAAAGCTTAGAAAAGTTTCTGAAAGCTAAGTAGAAGATCCTCTGATGTGGTTAGAACAGGTTCATTTAAGAGACTCTCCCTTTCTTTTTAAAAAGTTATTTTTCTTAAATTGATTGTGTATATGTATATATACATACATGTGTATATACACACATGCATATATACATATAAGTGTATATACATACATGTATATACACTTATATGTATATATGCATATGTATGTATATATGTATACACACAACCAATTTAAGAAAAATAAAATAATTTAAAAAAAGAAAGGAAAATTCTCTTAAAGGACCTGATATATATATTTCTCATATTTCTGTGTGTCTATAAGAACCACCAACACAATGACTTAAAATGACAACCATTAGATCACAGTTTTTCACATCAGAAGTTCAGACATGTCCCCCCTAC
>PVHY01032491.1:0-11828 GCA_004024945.1 Uropsilus gracilis
CTGGCAGGGTGGGCACCCACTCAGGAATGGACTAGAATGGGCAAAGGGTATTCTTAGACTCTTGCTGCTCAGGGTGGTGCCAACCCCCAGCCCATGCCAGTCCAGATCCACTTGGAACCCAAACACACACAGCTGCATGCAAGCACGGATCAAAAACATCTGTGCACAAAGCCAGAAAGCCATCCGGGAGGTGCACAGACTTAAGGCCTGAGGGGACTTGGAGGACAGACATGGTCTGGAAAGCAGAGGCAGCTGAGAAGTGCACTCCATTTAGGCCCAGTTCTTGGGGAAGGGAACAGAAACAATGCCATAGGGGGCTGCCCTGAGGCAGGAGAACAGTGTTGCCCCAGCTACTCTGCTAGGGAAGGCTACTTCCTGGGGGTCACAGGACCCAGAAGCCTCAGGAGAGGAAAGGACAAGCAGCTCCTGACTGCTCGCCCAGTGAGCTGGAAGACTGTTTACCAGTTAAACTGTCACAGTTCCTGCAGTAAAATCTTTCCTTTCTGCCCTGGGCAACCACACACTCCAGGAAGCATCACCCCTATCACAGGGCAGGGAGGTGCCTAGAGTCCAGACTTTGCAGTACTCATAGCAACGACACACATAGCTGATGTCCACTCGGCACCTTTTCTGTGTTTGGCTTGGTGCTAAGTGTCTTAATGTATTTTGTCTTTTTTTTTTTTTTAAAGTCTAGGTCTCGCTATGTTGCCCGGGTAGTCCCAAACACATGGATTCAAGTGATCCCTAGCCTCAGCCTCCCAGGTAGCTGGGATTACAGGTGTGCATCACCACACCCAACTGTTTTTTAGAGACTAGGTCTCTCCATGTTGCCTGGGGTAGTCTCGAACTTGTGGACTCAAGCGATTCCTGGCCTCAGCCTCACAGCACTGGGATTACAGGCATGTGCCACCGTGCTCAGCTACCATTTTGTCTTTTCATCCATACCTTAGGAAGTAGGGGAGGCGAGAATTCTACCACTGAACCACCAATGCCCCGCCATACCTTAGGAAGTAGGGATAGATGAAGAAACAGAAGTTCAGAGAGGTTAAGTAACTTGTGCTAGGACACACAGCTAGCAGAGTGCCTAGAAGATGGTAAACGCACAGTGCATGCTAACATGTAATGATCTCAGAATCACTGTGCCCGTTCAGCATTCAAACATTCATCAAGGCATTTATGGTGTTGATGAGCCTCTCCAGTCCTTGGAAAACCTGCACAGCCCTGAACACGCACATCAGCCCAAGTGCAGAGGGCCGTGGTGCTGATGTGGGGGGTAAATGTGTTGCCAGTTCACATTCACTTGGGTTCATTAGGGGATCCAAGTCTTCGAAGTCAGATCAAATCTGATTGCTCTGCTTCCCTGCTTAAAAATCTTCCAAGTGCCTGATAGAATCATGATAAACTCCTTAGCCTGGAACACGAGGCCCTCAGGAAACTCCCTTGCTGCCTCTCCTGGCCCCTCACTTTCTGATCACATTCAATTCCTCTTTGTTCCTGCAACACGATGTGAACTTTCAGGCCCCCCACCTCACAGCCCTCTTTTTTCTGCCTGGAAAGAAGGTTGTTCTCTCTTTTTCTATGAGCAAATGTCTATCTTTCAAAACCTAAATCAGTTTTAATATTTCCTGTGAAAATAGTCTCCTGCTCCCAACTCCCTATTTCCATGGCAATCTGCACATATCACAAAGGGTGGTAGTTACCTGTTCACATAACTCCCCCACTGGGGCCTCCTTGAAGTTCAAAGCTAGAGCTTACCCCCACTGTCCCCAAGGTCACCTAGCAGGTCCTAAATAAATGCTAGTCAAATGAACAGACCTGATTGTAAATTCTTACAACATAATTTTATTGGCAGTAAAATAGAACGTGGATATATATATATATATATATATATGTATATATATATATATATGTATCATTTATACCAGCCCTTGTTCCAGCAACAATTCGAAGTAGACATGGATATGGAAACCTTTCTTACAATGACCACAGAGTAGTGCTTGGTAAAACCTACAGATCTGTATTCTTATGTCCTTTAGTAGAGAGTCAGGCCCTTGGACAGTTCTGAGTTTAAGACTGAGTCTGTTATTGGGACTTTAAGTTGTCAGTCCATCTCAGCCTCAGTTTTCCCATCTGTAATGCGGGAGACAATAATAATTACTTGTTGTTATTGTTGTTGTTTTGAGATTAGGTCTCACTATTTTTGCCCATGGAACTGCAGATTCTCGTTGCTAGTAGTACCACAGACTCAAGTGATCCCCAGCCTCAGCTTCCCAGGTAGCTGGGATTACAGGAGCGCACCACTACACCCAGCTATTTTTTTGCAACTAGGTCTCGCTACAGGCCCCAGGAGGGACTCGAACCGCGATCCCTAGCCCCGTCTGCTTCATAGGCTGAAGCTTACAGGCATGAGCCACTGTGCCCGGCCAGTAATAATTACTTGTGTGGCAGATATTGGTGATTGTTGTCCCATTGTCACTGCTTTCTACCTTAGTGTCCTGAATTTTATTTTTTTAGGAGTTTACCCCCTTCTTCCTCATGTCTAGGAGGGGAAAAGAGAATCCTGATCAGTCAGAATGAATCTCGTTCCATTCCCCTTATCAGTGATTCATTTTGGGAGAGATCTGTGACCCATTGCTGGTGAATGGATCTTTTGGGGAAGAGTGTGGGGATTTGTTCCTAGGAATGATTCCCTTGCTCTTAAAATATGAAAGAAACAATTGTCTTTCTACAGCAGGGATGTTATGCCTGGAGTGATGGCTGGGGCCACAGCAGCCATCTTGCTGTGAGGAAGGCACAGCTCAGTAGGATAGAAACCTGATCAGCACCAAGTCCTGGTGACTGACCTGCGCAGCTGGATGATAGTACCTTGGATCCTCCTACCTCTGGACTATTTCCCGGGATCAGTTCCTTTTGGTTCAGTGGGGGTGCCCCTGGTTCAGTTCAGTAGAACGGAGGTTTAACCCCAAAAGCATCCTAACAGCTCAACTTCACAGGGTTGTAGCGATGACTAAATACAGTTTGTAAAGCACCTAACACAGTGCCTGGCACGATGAACCGCATTTTCCTACTGAGACTTTTTGTGGTGAACACAGAAATCGCTGTGATAAAGACCCTCCCAAAAAGTGGTGGAGTCTAAAAAAGTGTAGCGCCTCCCAGAGGTGGGTGAGTAGACCAGAAAGATGCTGGTGACAGTGACCTCAGGCATGACGTCAGTGAGTACAATGATGGAACACCCTGCGGTGGCCCTGGTGGTTCCCCTCTGCACCTTTCTTACCGGAGTCAGAGCCAAGCCCTTGAACACAGGCTTTCTAATTGTGGGCGCCACACTCCCATAGTTGGGGTGGTACCCGATACCCTGGGGAAGCCCAGCTACTATGTGAAGGCGAGAGTAATTTGTAGCTCCAGGAGCAGCAGAGGTTTGAAAGCATGACTGACATACCCATACAACGCAAGGCATGCTTGCAGCTGACCAAACACAGAGTTCTCAGTCTCTCTGAGAAGCCCAGAGGTTTCTGCTCGGGAAACTGCCTTGAAGGTCTGGGGGCCGGGGGGCTTAGGGCCCTGGCATCTGCCTGACTTATGATCTGCTGACGTCACAGGGCTGTGTGTTTTGTTGGTCCCTGGCCTTTGAGCCTCGTTCCAGGAAGGAGGCCACAGTGGCCTCTACCGGACACACGTCCACCCAAATCTGGGCTGGTGCTGGCAGCAAAGGAAGGGGCAGGATTTGTGCAAGGACATTTGGGCCCCACAGCAGGGTTGTGGGCAAAGGGTGCTCACTTCAAGGGCCAGCCAGGAGGGGACCCCGAGGAGTGAGGCATGGAAGCTGCAGACTCAGGGTAGCATCAGCCCTGTTTTTTCCCCACAGTCCCTCACTTCTGCATGTTCCTTTGCTTCTGCCCACCTTCCACCTCAGAATCTGCTCAGTCTTCACTAATGGCCACTGGTTTTTGTTTTTTTTTTTTTTGTTTGTATTTTTGAGACCAGGTCTCACTATTTTTGCCCATGGAACTGCAGACTCATGTTGCCCGGGGTACCATAGACTCAAACAATCCCCAGCCTCAGCTTCCCAGGTAGCTGGGATTACAGGCATGCGCCACCATGCCCAACTATTTTTTGGGACTAGGTCTTGCTATGTTGCCCTGAATGGGACTTGAACTGCGATCCCTAGCCCCAGCTGCTTCCTAGGCTGAAGCTTACAGGCATGCGTCACCATGCCCTGGTAGGCCACTGGTTTTTAAAAATATTTCACAGTATTGCAGTCTGCTTTGTAAACTATTTTACATGTTTGCTTTATGATTTTGCTGTCAGTCCCTTTTTCAAAAGGCCCCCTTCCTGAGAAGCCCCCTGTGGACCTTACATATCCTTTTGGCCCTTTACTTTCTGCTGGTCCCTCCGCCCAACCAGGTTTAGCCTGGCCCTTGCTTCCTGATGGGCCTGGCGATCTGTCCTGCCCACCAGAGAAATA
The DNA here is from genome assembly GCA_004024945.1 of Uropsilus gracilis. NCBI lineage: Eukaryota > Metazoa > Chordata > Mammalia > Eulipotyphla > Talpidae > Uropsilus > Uropsilus gracilis. The sequence goes on from PVHY01032491.1 coordinate 4,466, forward strand.
GTATTTCATTTCGGCTAGTGACAGGGGTAAGAGATACAAAGATCAACACTGGAGTGTTTCCCTGGGCCTGCGACTCCGAATGGTTTTCAGAACGATTTTCAAATGTTTCTTAGTCTCAGAACCATCCCCTTCCTCCTCCACAGAAGCCCAAGGACAGGAGAGAATAAAGTGAGGGAGGTGATGGGAGCAGGTTGGGCCCATCCCAACAGAGGCTGACTTCATGGGCAGAATACATACGGCCCTGAGCTAGACCAGAGGGGAAGCGGAGGCAGGGCAGTGAAATGATTTCTTCTCTGAGATGCTGCAAGGTAGTGACCCAGCCAGGTTCAGGTGTCTGAGCACCTTGGCACAGTGCCCTGTCCATCCTTCCACCCTGCCTCTCCTCAATTGTTTCGGAGATCAGCTGGGGAGATAAGGTAAGTCAAGGGGAATGGGGTGCAAGAGCTACATTTCCGTTCTACCGTACCTCTGGGTGGGAAGAGGGGCCATGGATCTGAAGCCAGGACCCCAACATGGGTAGTATTGAAGCTGGGACCCCATTATGGGCAATATTAAAATTGGGCGTTGATGCCACTAACTGTGTCTGAAAAACACAAGGTAAAGGGATACTGGCGTAAACAGGTAAGGGTGCTTTTACTTTACTGCAAATACCTAGTGTGGACCCAGAGGAGAGAATGTATCACCTAGAGGGTGTGTAAAGGGCAATTGGAGCCTTTGGCTTTTAGGAGAAAGAAAAAAAAAAAGATAAAAAGAAAGGAGCAGAGAAGAGAGGAAGGACTTTAGGGGAGAGGAGAGACGAGAATGGCAGGTGGGTAAAGAGCAGCCTGAGTGCCCAGGCTGAGCAGAAGCCCCCTGGAAGAGTGAGCTGGTGGTGGCAAGGAGCCATGGTGGCTGGCAGAAGAGTAGCTGATATGGAGAGTGTGGCACGGCCAGCAAAGTGACATAGTGAGCTGGCACCTGGAGATGACCAGGGATTTGGAAAACTGATTTGTACATCAGCATTTGAAAAAGTTTGAAGCACCTTGGAGAAGTGGAGTGACTTGACTCGGAACACTGCAGACAAAAGAAACAAAGAGAAGACACAGGAGAAAGACTGGACTTTGCAGAGTGTCTGCCTCAGGTTTGGACGGGCAAACGGGCATCATCTTAGACTGTGCTTGGGACTTTTGGACTAAATGATGACTGGGGTAAGATAACTGCCACTTGTGGCTCTGAGGACTTTGTTTTCCCTGTTGAATTCCCTTGTTCATAAACCCTGTTGGTAAACTGCATTCTGAGTGGCAACTGCAATGTGCGGGTGATGCGGACCTGTGGTTTGTTAGTGACTTTTGCCCCCTTTTGTCCCGATTTCACTAGGGTGGGCTATGAAGCTCTCCCCTCCCCCAAATGACCCTTGGCTGCCCATCATATCACCAAGGTCACCACCCGGACACTCCCCTGTGTGTGCCAGGTGGCTGGGATTGACACCAGCAAGAAGTGTCTTTGGGTGCCCTGTGGGAACAGCATGGTGCTGGCAGGCCCATCCAGAGACTTGGGTAAAAGTGACAAACCACAAGGAGCAAGGTGTCCTCCCAGCCAGGGCAGAACAGAGGTAGGACCCATTCCTCTTTTGAGAAGTGTTCTTTCTAACACGGCCCTCTCTGAGGCCCTGGCCTGAGCTACACCCCCCCACCCCCCACCACACACACACCTGGGAGTGGAAAGAGGATGTCTCAAGGGAAGGGGGTGATAAAGTCACTTAACAACCCCAAACCTCAGTATTTTGATTTTCAAAATGAGGTAATACAGTAGTGCTAACAATAGCTAGGACATGGCAACAACCCAGGCGCCCGCTGCTAGAGGATGGCGTCAATAAGACGCACGTCCACACCATGAAATACCAGTCAGCCACAGGAAGGTGGAATGCTGCCATTGAGAGCAAAATGGCAGGAGTCTGGGGGAACTGTGTGGAGTAAAGCAAGTCAGAACGACAAAGACACTTTCACAGCAGAGGATTTGACAAAGCAAAACACAGAGTCTAGCAGACATTAACAAGCAGAGTTTCTGCCAGGTGTGGTGGCGTGTGCCTATAATTCCAGTTACCTGGGAGGCTAGAGCTGGGGATGGCATGAGTCCGCGGGTTCAAGACAATCCTGGGCAACATAGGGAGACCTAGTCTCTTAAAAATATATGTATCAAGGCCGGGCACGGTGGCTCGTGCTTGTAAGCTTCAGCCTATGAAGTGGCCAGGGCTAGGGATCGCGGTTCGAGTCCCGCCTGGGGCCCGTAGCGAGACCTAGTTCCAAAAAAATAGCTGGGCGTGGTGATGCGCGCCTGTAATCCCAGCTACCTGGGAAGCTGAGGCTGGGGATTGCTTGAGTCCATGGTACCCCGGGCAACGAGAGCCTGCATTTCCACAGGCAAAAATAACTAAACTTAGTCTCCAAAAAAAAAAAAAAAAAAGTATCAAAACAAAACAAAAAACAAGCAGAGTTTCTGAGGAAGTGAAACAGTCTCAGAAGGATATAAGGGATAGTCTACGGTGGTGGTGATGGGGGTGGGGAATAGGGTTTCTCATGTCCTATTTGATGACTTCACCTTATTTTACTGAACTGAAAAAACCAACATTGCTTATATGATAAGTCTCAAGTTCACTCTTTCAGTGCCACAGTGCTAGGGAGTTGCTACAATAGGACCCTAATTCTGTTTGATGACCAAAGGCAGGTTGGGGGTGGAGGGGAGGCGGACACTTTGGAGAGCTAATCACAGTCTGTGTAGGAATGTGTCACTCAGGTCCAGAGTAGCATTTATGACTGCTGTGAACGATATCTGAAAACCTTTCCTAAAATAAATAAAATGATGGAAAGCTGTGCCTTGGAATTCTCATTTGTAAAACTGATTAGTTCAGCAGCTCAGATGATGAAATGAGGAGGTGCCTGTCATGTGACCAGCACTGTACCCAGTGGCATCACCCAGCAAATGTCAGTCCCACATGTTGTCAGAGGGCTGCCTGGGGGCGGTTCCCCAACATGAAGGCTCCCATGTAACAGGCTGGCTCAAGCCCTCCTCCCAGGTAAGCCTAACTAACACTCTCCCACAGGAGAGGAGACCCCTGAACAGATCACTTTTGGGGGGAGTTGGTGAGAAGGAATAGATTGTGCACCCCCTGCTGGCTAGGAGCACAGGTGCAGGGGCTGGAGGTGGCTTCAAGGGCATCTCCTTAGCAGGACCTGTACACCCGGATGTCACCCATCTGGCAACATGCCAGACTGTGGGTGGAAAGCAAAATAAGTGACAGGTGAAGTTGGATTTGGGATCCAGCTAACTTTGGAGTCCACCAGGCCTGGGTTCTAGTTCAGAGAGCACCCCAGAAATCGCCTGCTGGAGACGGCAGTAAGCGAAGTAGCTTGCAGTGTCTGCAGTGTGTGGAGAAACCGTGGGCAGGGTGCAAAATTCCTCTGGGTTTCAGTTTCCTCCTCTGCAAAGGGAAGTCTTCTCTACCCTCTTCCCCGCAAACTAAAGGAGAGAGATGCCTGGGTGTAGTTTTCCGGCTGTCATTTGGGGGGGCGGGGGGCGTAAAAGTCATCACCAACAGTCATGTTCTCTCAAGGAATACCTCATGGTTTTGAACCTGGGTTGGTACTCCTGAGAGAGGATGTGCAGACAGGAAGAGCTCCTCTCAACATGTAGCCCCCTGCCCCCCACCCCCCACATCCCCCCAGATCATACCCAGGTATTCCTCCTCAGATAAATCAGACTGCTTAGCCTGACACGGTCAGCCTGCTGAGGGCCATTTGCCTTCCTGGGTCCCTGTTCTCTCCCGGACCATTGGGCAAATTCTCCCGCACCCGGTACGGCTCCCAGGGCTTGAGGAGGAGAGAAACATGTGCTCTCAATGAATTATTATTTTTTTTTTTCAGACTAGGTCTCGCTATTTTTGCCTGTGGAACCGCAGGCTCTCGTTGCCCGAGGTACCACAGACTCAAGCAATCCCCAGCCCCAGCTTCCCAGGTAACTGGGATTACAGATATGTGCCACCATGCCCAACTATTTTTGGGGACTAGGTCTCGCTGTGTTGCCCCGCGATCCCTAGCCCCAGCAGCTTCATAGGCTGAAGCTTACAGGCATGAGCCACCTTGCCCGGCTCACTCTCAGTGAATTTTTATCAACATCCACCATCTCTACCATGATTAACAAATTTCTGTCCCCAAAAGCTGTTACTGCACACATGCATACACACACACACACAGAGCAAAGGGGAGGGCTGGAAACCAATTCAGGCCAGGAGAATGCTTTAATACCTGTATCAAGATATAACCTAGATCAGGTCCATTCTGAGTCCATCTTAAGAATGTAGTATCATCTCACACTCTGTGTGAGATGTGTACACTGTGTGTATATGTACTTTGGTACCCATTCATGCCACAAAGTTTTATGGAGCCATTGCCTGGAGTTATTGGGGAAATAGCAGTAAAAAACAAAGCAAAATGAAACAAACCTAAGTTCTTGTCCACACTGGAGCTTACATCTGTGTGTGCATGCGTGTGTGTGTATGTTGTGTGTGCAAGTGTGTGCTGGGGGAGTTGCTGTATATATGTGTAGTGGAGACCCAGGATAGGAAAGTAAATAGGCAGGTATAATAAGCATAATATTTGATGCTTGAAAATCAAATATTTGAAATATTTGAAAACCAAAGCAGAAAAGGGGTTCAAGTGACCGCCCCCTCCCCCCCTCTCCCCACCCCTGCCCCAGTCAGGGGAAAGTTTTCAACAGTCTTGGGGAAGAGCTCAAAAAAAAAGGTGATATGTAAGTGAAGATCTGAAAGTTAAGAAATAGCACCTATCTTGTAAACAGGACATAACAAAGCTCTAGTTAGAGAAATGTGGTGGGGAAGAGGTTAATCACTTTAGGCTTCCTGGAGGAAGAGCTTGGCTGACTTCCTTTCTTTTCAGAAAAAACCAAGGCTCAGAGACAATGCACAACTTGCCTGAGGCCACACAACTAGAGACCAGCAGAGGAAGCTTGTTTCCATGCTGCTCTTAGCTAGGTTGCTACCATGATGATAGGCCATTTCCAAAAGAGAATGACAGGAACTGTGCATTCATGCAAAGACCTGGGACAACATAATCTGAACGGCCTTCATCAGCCAGGGCGGAGCTCAGGTATGTGAACCTAGGCACCACCTCACTAGTCACCACAGGGTCAGTGTGCCAGTCCCTGCATACAAGGCTCTATTTAGATGCATCATCTTATATCACTCTTATCTCATACACCAGGAGACTGAGGCCGGTCATGGTTACTGGTCTTCCCTGTGTCAGAACTACTGCTGCATAGCAACAAACTTGAAGAAATAGTGGCTTAAAACAATGCGTGGTTTCTTGTGATTTTATTTTATTTATTTTTTTGAGACTAAGTCTCACTATGTTGCCTGGGGTAGTCCCGAACCCATAGACTCAAGTGATCTCTAGTCTCAGCCTCCCAGGTAGCTGGGATTACAGGTATGCACCACCACGCCTGAATATTTTTTAGAGCCTAGGTCTCACTGTGTTGCCCAGGATAGTCTTGAACCTGCAGACTCAAGTGATTCCTGGCCCCAGCCTCCCAGTGTTTGGATTATAGATGTACACCACCGCGCCCGGCTTTCTCGCAATTTCATTAGTCAGGAATTTGGGCAAGGCTCAGCTGGATGGTTCTTCTGCTCCATGTGGCATTAACCAGGGTCACTTACTCAGTTGCATTCAGCTGATGGCTGGACGGGGAAGGAAGGCCAAGAAGGTTTCATTCACAACCCTCCTTGTGGCCTCTCCATGTGGCCAGCCTGGTGATTTCAACTAGATTTCACAGAAGGCAGCTGACTGAAGCAGAAATTGCCAGGGTCCTTACAGGCCGACGTGGAGCTGGTACAGTGTTACTTTCAGTGCATTCTACTGGTCAAAGCAAGTCATAGTTCAAAAGCAGAACATGAGGCAACAGGTTTCTCCCCGTGGGTACAGTGGCATGCTCAGACTGGGCTGGGAGAAGCTTGTGGCCACTGTGAGAGATTGTCAGGCCCTGCCTCCTTGCTGCCAACCTTTCATGCCCTCGATCTAATGCCAGGAAGCCCCCACTTCCAGGGATTTGCTGAAGCCTGTTGTGTCCCCACTTATGGCCCAAGTGTGACCTCACTGTCCCTCCTGCCCTGTTCTGGCTTCTTAATGCACCATGCCTGGCTTCACAGGGTTTCACAAGCAGGGATTTCTCTGATCTCCTTCCCCCAAGGGCAGGCACCATTTTCCCTACTTCCTAGGGACTTATCATCTGCGTTAGTCTGAGCATGTCTGTTCTCAGGATTCTGAAAGGACCTCACCTATGACTTCCAGGTACTCAACTGCCTGAACAAGACTGGGCCTGAACGGGACTGGTTCCCTGAAGGCTCCGTCCCAGTTCTCAGCCCTGTCCCAGGAGAAGAGCTCCCTGACCAGGACTTCTTGGCACCCAAGTTTAAGAGAATCTTGCTTCTCCAGGATCAACATCATCTTTGGGACCTGAGAAAGTGTTAGAATCTCTGTAGTGCTTTTATTATTTATTTATTTATTTATTTGTTTGTTTGTTTGTTTGTTTGTTTATTTATTTATTTATTTATTTATTTTTGAGGTTAGGTCTCGCTATTCTTGCCTGTGGAACCTCAGGCTCACGTTGCCCGGGGGTACCACAGACTCAACAATCCCCAGCTTCAGCTTTCCAGGTAGGTGGGATTACAGGTGCACGCCACCACGCCCAGCTATTTTTTGGGACTAGGTCTCGCTATGTTGTCCTAGGCGGGTCTCAAACCATGATCCCCAGTACCAGCCGCACTTCATAGGCTATCGTTTACAGGTACGTACCACTGGCCCGGCTTTTGTAGTGCTTTTAAATAAAAAATCCCGCTGACCTGGGCATCTGTGCCCAGATTGATGACATCTAGGTCAAGGGGAGTTGGGCTCAGGTCTCAGAATTTTCTAAGCATTTCTGCTTAGAAAATTTCTGAGGTGATTTCCATGAGCAGCCAGGGCACGAGTTACTCATTTGAATGATGTTCTTTTTTTTTTTTTTTTTGAGACTAGGTCTCACTGTTTTTGCTGGTGGAACCGTGGGCTCTCATTGCCCGGGGTGCCACAGACTCAAGCAATCCCCAGCCTCAGCTTCCCAGGTAGCTGGGATTACAGGCGCGCACCACCAACGCCCAGCTATTTTTTGGAACTAGGTCTCACAAAGGGCCCCAGGCGGGACTCGAACTGCAATCCCTAGCCCCGGCCGCTTCATAGGCTGAAGCTTACAAGCACGAGCCACCGTGCCCGGCCCTATTTTTTTGGTTTTTTTTTTGAGACTAAGTCTCGCTATGTTTTTTTTTTTTTTTTTTTTTTTG
>PVHY01032492.1:0-11838 GCA_004024945.1 Uropsilus gracilis
TATCTATCTATCTATCTATCTATCTATCTATCTATCTATCTATCTATCTATCTATCTATCTATCTATCTATCTATCTATCTATCTATCTATCTATCTATCTATCTATCTATCTATCTATCTATCTATCTATCTTACATCATTGTCTACCCCCAGGTTCTCCCACCATCTTATTGCCCATGAACCATTTTAATCTCTTGTGCCCATCCTTCCCCCGATTTTACTCTTCCCCTTGCCCCTGCTCTATGCTTCAGTTAAAGGAAAAGAATAATTGCAAATGTTACTAAGCTTCTTGAGATGGACAGATATTCTTGGATTTATCTAAGTAGAGCCTAAATATCATCACAAATGTTCCTGCAGGAGAGGCAGAATCTATTTTCCACACAGGGAAGAGGAAAAGGTGATAAGACCAGGAACAGAGCTTAACATGGTGCAGCCACAAGTCAAGGAATGCTTGTGGTCTCAGCCATTGGAAAGTCATTGCAAGGGGGCATCTTCCCTTGGAACCTCTAAAGTGAGCTAAGTCCTTCCTCCTGATTTCATCCTAGTGACACTAATTTGAAGGTCTGCCCTCCAGACTGTGAGAGCATACTTGTGTATCATTTTCTGACATTGAGTTTCTGGTGATATATTACAGCAGGCAGAGCACCCAGACATAACAGCAGATGGGTGATAGTTAGGGCCACATACTAGATGACGTCACCAAGGAACAAGTTTAGATGAGTGTAGGTGAGAGGAGGTCAGAAGATAAGCCTGGGACTTCCAACACTTACAAATAGGAGAGGAAGAATGGTGATGGATAAACAGATGACTTCAAAACATTACAGAGATGACTACAATCCTAACATTTCTGGATAGATGCACATTTCTTAAGAAATGGGCAGACTTTTCACAAATTATGGAAGATACATTTTAATCAATCTATGTCATCCTAAAAGGACAAGTCGCTCTGAAGGACATCTGAGTGACACAAGGGTGGTGATTATTTGATTTCTTTTTGTAACATATGTGTGTGCATGTGTGGAACTATATTTAATACAAAAATGTATATTTGAAGAAAAGCATATAAACAAAGTTGATTTATATTACTTTGAGGTTATTGCAAGAATTAGACACCACAGAATGTTTTCAAATACTGGGTTGAAGTCATAGCCTGAAATGGGAATTAGTATGATGTTATTGATCTGACAGTCTTGAGCATGTCATCATCTGATTGATGATTGAACAGACAGTAATCACTGACAAATTTAATCTTCACTGCAAAAATACGGGTCTTTTTAAATGAGTCAATGTAGACTTTCCCAAACTTGGGTGGCACATCATGCCCTTTTAAGTAATTTGGATTGATATTTTCTTTGTGCACAGAGAATTAAATGATGACATATTCAGTTCTTACATGAAAAATATACTTAGGACCAAAATAGCATGAATAAAAATGGAGCGAGTCAAAATCTAAATAAGAGCCCATTTGCTTCCACGGAAGTAACCGGGAGGGTGTGGTTGAGACATAGAAAACATCAGGTTTGTTCATAAGAGCAACTCTGAGTTTCCTGAAGGCAAACAGTAACTCATAGAGCAGGAAACCCATACAGATTTAAGGAACCCAGAAGTCTGGAGAAAGCAGAGGTGCTATAGGGAATGGCTTGCTGGTTCTGTGTGCTGATTACAAATGATCATTTTTCCTCCTTTCCTGCTCCTTCCCTCTGTTTCTTTCTCCTAAAAGATTCTGTTAGCACAGACAAACGAGGCAAGTCAATAACATCCATCCAAACACACAGGATATATTGAGTCAATTCAAAGCTGGGTGAACAGTAGCTGTGGTCTTGCCTATGAAATTAGTTCAGGGTGGCTTCTGCACAGTGAAGCATCAGTACTCCTCTGTTTATGCTGTCCTAGAAATACATAAAAATGAAGACTTAGATAAAAACTTAGTTGCTGAGATTCTAGTATCTAAGTCTGCGTGCGCAAGAGGTAGGAAAAAGAGGACTTTCTGGAGTCGATTCTTAGAGATTTTTAAAGCAGGCAGCAATGAAACAGATTGACCTTTTATTACTTCTGAATCCAGGACAACTTCCTCCTTTGAAAGCTTTAATTATATTGCGGGGTTTTATGATTTTAGAAGATACCATGGTAACTTAGGCAGTGAATCCAAACTAGGTTGTTTGATGTGTTGAACTGAGCACCATAAACCCTTGCAGTATGACCAATCTGGTGTCAGAAAAATTTACCTAGTTACAGTGTTTCTAGCTTAATTTTACAATTAAGAGTACATAGCTGATAAGAAGTGTTACATAAAACAAAAAGGAAAAAAACTAACAGGTGCATGCACATTATAGATTAATTCACTTGAAGTAATGTCTTTTACTTTTGAAAGTATAGTCTTATCAGATATTGGACTAGTTATAATTCTATGGATGGTGCATGCATTTCAGGAAAGATTTAAGTCTAAAGTGATATCGTGTTGCTGGTTATTGAAAAATGTTTTATAACTTGAAAAAATGTTCATCATAAAGTCGCAGTGGAAAAACATTATAAAAACAATAGCTTTTACATTAACCCAATTTTATTTACATGTACTTATTTATACACATAGATAAATATATATACACAGATGCACTGAAAAACAGAAATAAAAATATTAAGAGGGGCTATCTCTGAATTTAAGAACTAACAATATTTCTCCTTTATTCCTTCCTGCTTGTTCTCTCAAAGTATATACCATAAAATTTTTACTTGACAATGTGAACTATAGAACATATGCACACACATTCAATTTAAAAGAAAACTGCAAGTTCTAGCTATACTAGAACCATGTACATAGGACTCACTTATATATTTAAAAATCTATAAAACTGAATAACATATATGAAACAACTATATTCAGTTAGAGCTGGGTTGTGATCTTTTAGAGAATAGAGACAAATAAGATATGTTGAACATTTATTCCTGTTTCTCTCTAGGAGTTATTTTTTTTTCAAATCTAGTCTGAAGGTCTGAAGCCCAAACACAGACCCATGGTCTTTCTGGGTGGAGAAAACAGATTGGTATTAAAACAGGAGAGTAGCTACTTCCAAAGGAAAGGAACATGTAAAGAAGAAATCAAGGAAAACAACAAGGTAGCCCTGGATTCTACTGAGCGTGAGTAGAATGATGGGATGGAGTAGAATATAACTACTGAGGAGCTATATATTGAAAAAGAAAAACCTGCACATTGCAGAGAGATACTTCCATGTAGCCAGAATGGTGATTAACTATTTAAAAGCTGTGCTTGATTGTGAATGTTGAGGAAAGTTCTACATATAATTCTTTCAAGCTTCAAACTTTATCACAATAGAATAAAGCATATCAGGAAAAAGCACTATCCCCTAAATACATCATGATAGAGAAAGCCCAACTATGTAGTATGAACAATACTCAACACATGGCTGAAAATTGCTAGAAACATATGAAGAAGCAGTACAAAAGAAATAAAGAGAAAGACACATTGGGTGAATAAATAGGAAATCTCAACTCAGAAGTAATAATTGAAAAAAAGTAATGGCAACTGAGATTTTGCTATTTAAAATGCAATATGTGAAATAAAAATTGTACTGAATGGATTTGACAGCAAACTGAACAGCAGTTAAGAAAGATCAGTGAACTTAAGAAAACAAAGGATACATAAGTCTGGGTTTAGTAAAGAGGTAGTCTCATTAGAAGGCTAATTATAAGATCTAAAATGACCCATTGGGAAATCCAGGACTGGGAGACAGTAGAGAAAAAGGCAGAAACATGAGAGGCAGTCCTTTCTTGAAGATGGAGAAGATAATTTGGAAAAGATAATTTATGATACACTGATAACAAGACCTATCAACAGAAGGGAGAGAAAGGAGGGATTTGGGTGGGATAGAGATAGGAACGGAAGTATAATATCAGGAATGAGGTTGGAGGCATCAGTGTGTTTGCACATTTTCTAAATTGTAGATATTGCTAAGTGTTTATATTGAGAGAAACTGGAAGCAATGAGTTGTCCAAACAATGAGTGTACTTAGCACCAAGACCTTGGATGCCAATGCCATTCTCTTCTATAAAGCATCACAGCATCTCAAAACTCCTCTGATCTGATGGATGGAGCAGAAGAAGTACATGCAGTTTCTGAAACTTTTTTTGTGCCACAAAGGTAAGAAGAGACTCACAGGATTAAAAATCTGGGGCAAATGAAATACCTACATAAATAATAGTAGTAATGGATTATAAACCCCTGAATAAAAAAAATCCATGAGTTTATTTGGACACAAAGAATAAATGAACAAACCAACAAACAAATAGAACAAAGGGAAAATTCTAATGTTACAATGTCAATTTATAAACATCAAAGGAATGATACATTTAGAGAATGATCAATCAACACTCATTAATTAGTATAGGTTTAATGAAGAAAATGATATTTACACCATCTTACAGAATCTCCCATGAATTTTTTGCTAAAGGAAAGTCTTTATCTGCTACCAGTACATTACCACTTTATCCATGCAATCAAGTTGTTTCACCAACACTTGATTTTATACGTGTCCTTATATCATTCACTGAAAATAACACAATACCTCAGTGGTAATGTTGACCAAAAATGCATAATATAATTCATACAAATCCAAAATAAGATGCAGTCTACACTCTATTTGGTTGGCAGTCAAAGATGTTTAGACCAAGAGACTCTAGATACATGATAAGCACAGTCATGAGCCCCAGCTAGATCCCAGGCTGGGGAATGCAACTGATGTGCTATGTGTAAATGTGCACACACTATATACACACACACATACAGTAGCTGACCCTTATCCTCAAGAGACATAGTGCCAAGATCCCAGAGACAGTGCCAATAAAATCTATGTGAATGTGTTCACTATGAAAATATTGTATTGTATGTATTATTTTTCACACCAAGAATAACCAAAACCACAGAAAGTGAAACCATAAAAAGTAGGGGATACTATATATATCTACACATATACAGTGATATATGCGCACATATACAGTGATATTATATATACATGTATGCACACAGTGGCATATATACATATCTACACAGGACATGTATACACATAAACAGTGGTATTTATACATATACCATGGTTGATTTACAAATATGTTTATATATGCAAAGAAATACATATAAAATATATTGCTGAGATAACTGAAACATTTAAATATGCATTGTGGGTTAGAACATGTATCGATATTCATGATTCAATAATTGTGCTTTCGTTACATTAAAAAGTATCCTTTGCTTTAAGATATTCATTAAAGTAATGGTGGGGTGTAGAATAAAAGATGCTGAAGTTTCCAACTTCAAATGCAGATGGAGAGGGAGGAAGGGAGAGGAAAATGGGGCAACACAGTTCAACATCTCAGACTGAGTCGAGAAAAACTTACATAGACTTTGTGAGCTGGTCTGGGAAGATCTGGATTTGATAGTATAGGAAACTGAAAAGGTAAAGAAGAGGGAGAAAGACCTGGCTAGACCCTTGCCAGTGAAGACATAGAAGCATGAAGATTTGTTCTTGGGAGGATAGTGGGGTGCTGGCTGCGGTGGTAAGTGGGGTGCTTGCTGCACTGTTGACTGGGTGTTGGCTGAGGGGTTAGCTGGGGTGGTGATTGGGGTACTTGGTGGGGTGTTGGCAGAGGAGCTGGCTCAGGTGCTAACTGGGGTAATCACTGTGGTGCTGCTGCAGTGTTGGCTGGAGTGCCGGGTAGGGTGGTGATTGGGATGTTGGTTGGGGTGCTAGGGAGGTGTTGGCTGGGGTGCTGCCCGGGGATAGTGACTGTACAGTTCGGTAACAGCAACCAGGTAAAGACCACTCCAGGAGGACTTCAGGACCGTGGGCCAGGGCAGGGGCGATGGTAGTTGAGCCTTCGGTACGTGATGCCTTCTGAAGCCAGAAAGGGTTGTGGCTCCAGGATGAAATCAGGGGTTCTGGTATCTTCCCACAGCTGTGCGTTTCCTTGAATGACAGTGAATGACAGTGCAGGCAGCAACTACTGGCAATCACATTGATCTCTTTCTTTTTTTTAGGAGAGTTTTTACTCAGTTAAAACCAATGTTATAGTAAACATCCTAGCACAGGTGTCCCTTTGTACCCACATTGAGGTCTCTTTTTGGTAGATTCCCAAAAGAGCAATTGCTGGGTCAAATGGTAGTTCCATTTTCATTAGCTTGAGGGTCCTCCATACTGCTTTCCATAGCAGTGAACGAGTTTACATTTCCACCTTCTGCAGCACAATTTATAATTGCAAGGTCATGGAAACAACCTAAATGCCCCCCAAACGGATGACTGGATGAAAAAAAAAGTGGTATATATACATGATGGAATATTACTCATCAATTAAAAATGACAAATTCGACGATTTCATGACAACATGGATGTACGTAGAAGAAATCATACTAGCAGAAACAAGCCGTAAAGAAAAAGACAGAAACCAAATGGTTTCACTAATATATTGGATATAGTGAAAAAAAAAAAAACAAGAGCCTTGAGGAAAAGTCAAAACAAGCTAAGCACCAAACTGAAGTGCACAACTTTGAGCAGGAGGGAAAGTGGGGAAGGGAGGAGAGAGTGAGGGGGGGCAAATCCGTGAGATTACAATGTTGTGAAATTTATATATAAATAAAAAATAAATAAAAAAACAATGCTATAGAGAAAGTGAACACAACTTACTCTACAACTTGGACTAATAGGAAGGACATGGTGTCATGCCTCAAAAGTTTGACCTTGTTTGAAGAGCCCTGATGTTCTAGAATTTTCTTAGTCTATCCTTTCATAAGGAGTCAGCAGGAAGGACAGAGTTGAGGCCAACTGTGAAAGATAAATAGGCCCAACTGTGTCTATGGAATGTGGAAGCAGGTTGAGAGATGGAGCTTCAGGAACACCTCCTATGTCTCTAGACCCCTCTGGCATACTAGAGGGTGGGCAACAGCATGTCTCTCACCTGTCACCCAGTTTCCTAACCTCTTTGGAATGTCCCAAGAGACATATGACCTATTAGTAATGACTGTTGCTCCCACAGGTAAATTCTCCTGTTATCACACAGAAAGGAAGAGAAAGACAGAAAGACAGACAGAAAGAAAGACAGACAGAATGAAAGAAAGACAGACAGAAAGAAAAGAAAGAAACAAACGAAGGAAGGAAGGAAGGAAGGAAGGAAGGAAGGAAGGAAGGAAGGAAGGAAGAAAGAAAGGCAGGCAAGCAGGAAGGAAGGAAGGAAGCAAGCAAGCAAGAAAGCAAAGAGGCTTTGTGTTAGCCAACTTATTTTTTCACTGATTAAAGCAAAATGGATGGGTTTTATCCACAGAAAGTTCTGACCTTGATTTTCCGATGCTTCACACATTTACTCTGGCAGAGAGAGAGCTCTGTGATCATAATAGCCCACGATGGAAGGTCTCACCAGCCAGACCATCTCTTTCTGACCTTGTCTATGCAAGTCCATTTACAAACAGATGAATGGAGAACAACAGCATCATCTAGGCTCTCACCCTTGATTGTTTTGGTGCCCATGTGTCTGTCCTCCAAAGAAAGGATGGATCATCCATCTTTTAAATCCAGTCCAATAGAGATGATAACAATTACCTAGCCCGTCGCTCTGTATCATTAAGTATAAATGAATCTGTGATGAGAAAAGGCAAAGCTCCATTTTATTAGTCTTCATTTGAGTTTTTATTTTTAGGGACCTAATTTTCTTGCCCATTTTATACCTTAGACAGAAGCAAAAGCAATTGCTGAGTGCTAGCTTTTCCCCACAGCCACTGTAATTGGACACTTTGGCTGCGGTGACCCTGTTTGCCTGGCGACCACAGAGGGACGCAGACTGACCGCAGACGGCTGGATGAAAAAGAAACCTTTTAATGTATTTGTGATTAATTGGCAACTCTAATAGGAAATTGCAGGCAAATAGAAATCAACAGAAAAGGTTAGCAAGGCAGGACACACAGATGGCTATTTGCACTGGAGAAAGGAGGAGGAAACAGCCAAGACTCTAACACCAATTTTTTTGATAAATAAGTAATGGGAGGAAGGAATTTCCACCCTCAGATTCATGCACCTTGTACTCTCCTGCCTCTGACCTTCATGCATGGTGACACATCTGACGCTAAAGAGCAAGACAATTAAGAGAGTTGTGTCCAAAAGAGGTAGCTTTGCTCTTTACCTCATCGAGGATGAGTTCTTACTTGAATTCCTTTTCTTCCATAGAGTCTTAGGAATGCACATTTTAATTTTGCAATGACTTCATTTCTTCACCTATCATCTTGGCAATTGTGAATAACATGTCTCTGAAAGTGGACAGACAGGAAATTCTTGGAGATACAGAATTTGTTTCCTTTGGGTGTATTCCCAGAAATGACAATGCTGAATCTTAGGGAAGTTCTATTTTCCATTTCTCGTGTCCTTTCCCATTAAGAGGGTTGCCTTTTCTCCACATCCTCAATACTTATCTTTTGTACAACAGATCTGCTTAACAAGTAAGAGGTCTTAGCTATCAGGGTATGATCTTGTGGTATTTGGTCTTCTAGAATCTTTGCAACAATCTTCTGAGGCACTCCTAGATAAGGGGAGAATTTGAAGTAACTTCCTCCAATTAGAATTCATACCCAAGCTAAAACCAGAACTCTGGACCAAGAGTCTCCATTGCCTTTAAGCTCTGTGTTTCCTAAAAGCTCAGTTTCACAGCCAGTGCCCCAACCCCTCTCCTCTGTCATGCAGTCAATCATGTTGCCATGTAGGAAGAGGTGTATAGAGCCCAGGAACTGCTGATTCTTGGAATAATCCTAACAATTATTTTCTGTGGTCGCTCCATGATGACTATTTCTCTTCTTTATTTGGTTTCTTCACCTGAGACTTATGTTATTAACCTGTTTGCTCAAGGCTAGCTGGTGCTCAAATCCTCTCCACATTATACTTTGATTATATCTGTGATACCTCATTGCCTCAGGCCTTTGCCAGTTAGAAGACATTCACTTGCTTGCAAAGATACATGGATTTACACTCATTAATTCCTTGGCACTTTAAATGACCTGCCCATTTCTGTGGCCTTTGAAACATGGCTCATTAGATTTGTGTAGGGCCAAGCTTTGATTACGTACCCTGAAAAAGTCAAAATCTATAATTAGACCAAAATAAAACCTGAGGGTTTCTAAATCTCTATGGAGAAAACCACAAATCTATTCGTGTGTTCCACTTAGTTTTGATTCAGCTGGTAATATTTATAGAGAGGTCATTACACTCGCAAAACTGTCTACTGAGAGCCTGAATCATGATTCCTAATAAAACTGTGTTTTGAACACTCTAAGAGCAAGGAGAATAATCAGGTTATTTCAAAACATTAAGAGCCATTTATTAGAGCAGCAAAATGTTGCAGAAATATTAAGAATTTCTTTTCTATCTATATTAACATCAAACTCTTACTGCATAGCCAAACCATCCATGTAAGCTATATATATTAAGCTTTCTTCTTTGTTTGTATAATTTTAAACTACCCAGAAACCCATAAATCAGAAATACACTCTACTTTGACACTGGCTGTGAAACAGTGCTGACTCCAACTGGGTTTCAAATATGGGGCCAGGGTCCTTAGGCTATCTGGGTTTCAGTGTTTCTACTTTCATCCTGAATGGAGTTTTTTAATTAGGGGCCTTGTAAAGAAAAGTTTCAGAACTAATAGGTTATAAGAGGAAATACATTTTGTAACTTTCCACCCAATAAATACACTCCCATCTGTCACTAGATTGTGTGCACTCAGGGGTGATTGAGTTTGTTTGTCTGGAGTCAGAGACTCACTTATTTTTTCGATCTTCATCTTCTTGAAGAATAGCACCAAGCTGGTCATCTTTTGCATTAAGGTAATTAATCAAATATGCACAATATAGCTTATTAATGACCTTGAACTATACAGTGAGGTTGATAACTATCACAAAATCTGTTGTTACTATGTTATCTTATATGTTGTGCTGTGTTGTTGTATTATGTTGGGTCATATTGCAATATTTAAGGTTTTGTTGTGAGCAAACTGATATTCAGAAAAGTGGAGTCACAGAAACATGATCCTATTCACTTATATTGGATTTTAGCTTCAGTTTCTCTTTGCAAAGTCTATGGTGTTCCTGCCAATAAACCAGAGATAGTCCCATGTTTTTTTTTTTTTTTAATTGCTTTATACCACATATATTCGTTGTTGACTTTTGAGACCTAAAAACAATACCATCATAGAAGCCTTATGCATCTTACTTTAGTTCACTCAATATTATATGTCCAAGATTCATCCAGGTTGTTAGAGTAACCTTTTTTTTTAATCACTCCTGTTGAATATTCCATTGTAAGCATATTCCACAGTTGTATAGCCTCAGTTCTTTCTGTTTGACCCCACTTCTTGCTATGAACAACAATGTTTCTAGAATATGCATATGGGAATCTATTTATTTATGGAAGTAACATTTTGTAAGTATATACTTAGGAAAGAAATTATTTGGTCAAAGGGTAAGCAAGTATTATATACTTAGAAAATATAATGCCAAGTACTTTACCAAATTGGGTAGATCATTATATACGCATACCAGCTGTATAGGAATACCCACATTCTTGCCAACATTGGTATTTTCAAGGCTTCTTATTTTTTTTTTCTATACTGATAGAAGATTCCTTCTTCTATGAAGTGACTGCTCATGCCATTTACCTTTTTCTATAGAGATATCTTTTTCTTAGTTTCTTTTTTTTCAGAACTTTTTATATACTTTGGTCTTAAATTCTTGACCCTGCCAGGTGCAGTCGCATGTGCCTCTAATCCCAGTCTAAGAAGAAAGGCTGAGACAAGGAATCACTTGAGTCCACTGTTTCAAGGCCCACCTGGGGCAAACAGTAAGACCTAGTCTCAAAAAAACAACTGGGCGTGGTGCATGCCTGTAATCCTAGCTACCTGGAAGACTGAGGCTGGGAATCGCTTGAGTCCGGGATACCCCGGGCAACGTGAGTCTGCAGTTCCCCAGGCAACATAGTGAGACCTAACCTCAAAAAATAAATAAAATGAATTTTTGACCCTCTTCTTGCTTATGGCTTACCCCATACACCTGTGCTTAAATTATTCTGCATTAAATGACCCTATATCCATTGCAACTTTTCAGTTTTATCTCTTATTTTCCAGTTTTTAATCCCAAGGTCATTATTTTTCACTAGGTATTTGATCAGCAGAGACTAGTTTGACTCTGCCTTTGTTGCTGAGACTTCTTTTCTATAACAGAGCTTATGTCAATTCATTTGATGGACTTCTCTCCACTCACATCTTTCTTTTTTGGTCAACTCAATCCTGTGGCTTTACACTTTTATACTCCTGTCACTTTCTATCTTGCCTGGAATCTGAAGGTCATCAGTACTATGGAAGAGAGTAGACAGCCATGTAAAGGTTTGTGCATAGGGGCAATAATATGAATATTAATTACCCCTTTGAACATTGTCTTAGTTTTTATATATTTTGTTTGCTGATGACTAAAAATATGCCATCCTTTTCCAAAGAAACAAAGTGGTTGAAGTAAACAAGGAAGAACTGCTTGAAACACAGAAATGCTGTCTTCTTTGACAAAGTATAGCTCTCAGCACTTTTACATCATTTGCACCTTCCTGTCTCACTGCTCATGGGTTAGATTTGTGCTTGTGATCATTTGCCTTTGCATATGTACTTGTCCCACTGCTTGACTGTCCTTTGAGTCAGTTCATATCAAAATGTCCTCTTTTTTTTTTAATTTTGGCCAAAAAAATTTTTTTTTCATTATTCATTCTTTAAATTTCTTACAGCATTGGTAAATGGTTGCTGAGATAACT
>PVHY01032493.1:0-11835 GCA_004024945.1 Uropsilus gracilis
TAAAAAAAAAAAAAAAAAAAAGAAAAGAAAAAACAATGCTATACATGATTTTAGGAGGGGATATGATGATACCTCCTAAATTTTTTTGAAAGGCATGGAAAATAAGATGGAAAGATGGACGGAGAGATCTGTGATAAAACAAGAATAACAAAATGTAGGTGGAGTTTAGGTGGGATTTATTCATTTTAATATCCTTTTAACTCTGAAGAACACTTAAAATTTAAAAGTAAAATGCAGAGGAAAAATTTTCAATATTTAATCTGCTCCAATCATCTCATTTCATCCTGCCCTAAAACTGCTCCTCCCTCCTTCTAGTCTAGTAAGTGGCAACCACCCACTACATGCCTTGGGGTATCCAGTCCTGTCCCTCAAATCCATCAGCAGTTCTTTTGGTTCTACCTACAATATCCATCCTGAATGCAAACACTTCTCATTAACCCTACACCCTATTCCAAGTCACCTTCTTCTTTCATCTGGATTGCACTAATTCACTAACTGGTTTCCCTGCTAGACTATTCTCCATAGTCAGTAACTGATCATTTTAAAATATTTCCTCCTGCTGTCTTTCCTCCTCCCACTGTGTCTCCCACTTACCACATTCCAGCCATCCTGACCTCCTTGTCCATTAAAGGCACCAAGGTTCTCTGGACTTACTGTTCCCTTGCCTGGAGCATTGTTCCTCATTCTTACTTTGTTCTCACATGCCACAGTTTCCTGTTCAAATGTCACTTCACAGAGGTCTCTACTGAACATCAACCTAATAAACTACCTCACATCATATCCCTTATGCTCATTTTATTTCTCCCTTCATTTCTATTATTTGATACATATTTGTTTTCTATGCCTAATCCTCACTGGAGTTAAACCCTGAGAGGGCAGGAATTCTTCTTTGCTTCACTATCATATCTTAGTGTTAAGTTAATGAATGACCTTGACAAACTGTCACCTCCTCTGTGTTCTTCTTAGTTCCTTCCAAACTCTCCACAGCTAAGTACTCGCCTCAGGACTTGTTTAATCTTTCCACAATGCTTAATGGTAGTTATTTGTTATATATTTATTCTCTGTCCCCCATCCCAACAAAATGTAATCTCTGAAGAGGGACAATTTCTTAACTATTACGTCCCTGGCAATCTACCAGACCAGCATTTGCTCCAGAGCAGGCTGATCCACTGCACCTTCCTTCCCACTTCAATCTCCTCCCAGAGCTTCTGGACTTCCAACACTTCACTGTTTATCCTACTTCTTTTGCTGGGTAGTGAAAGTGGAGTATCATGAACCTTGAGGGAACAGGACCAACCATATTTAAGATATGCTCCAGTCCTCATCCTTACAATGCCTGCCTTTTCAAGGGCTCCACTTTGAGACAACGCAGCTCCCACAGAACCAGGTTCTCTTTGTCTAGACTCCCTGGTGCCTTTGAGGTGTCAGAGACGAGAACTATTCTGCCTCTGGAAGGCAGCGCTTAGTATTCACTCTACCGAGCCCTCCATGATAGCAGCTATAAAACTCTTTCAAGGGAGTGTTCCCTGCAGTCTGATTAGGAGCGTATCCCCAAGCCCCCCCGGCATTAGTGGGGTGCTGTCAGGCCCCAAGTCAGGCATGAGTTCCAGAAATGAGAAGACAGTTCCTACTGTCTGTTAATGGCAGAGGTAGAGAAAAGCATAAGTAGTAGAACAGGAAAGGAGAAGGGAGAGCCTACTTCCAGTGGTAGGCAGGAAACCTTTCTAGGGGAGGTGATGCTTACCTGGATCAGTGGGAATTAGCTGGGGAGAATGAGAGACACAGATGTAAAGGCCTAAGTGAGAAGGACAGGGGTTGTAGGGGAAAATATGATTTGGATTTCCAGAATGTAAGATTCTTTGTGTGTTCAGTGAAGGGGTTTGAGTTGGGGACATAGCTAAGTGGTAGAGTGCATGCCTTGCTGGTGTGAAGGGGTTTGGTCTTTAACACAAGGCAATCCATAGAAGATTAGAAAGAATAACACATGTAATAAAAACTCACAGGAGATGGTTGCACTAATTGAAGAGAGAATGGAGTCCTGAAGTAAGGCAGTGAGGGAAAAAGGATTAATTTGGAAATGAATGTGGTTTGCAACCAGAGGCAGCATAGCAAAGGGCATAGGAGTCAGACTCCACTTTGGTCTTCGCTTCCTCATCTGTAAAGCAATAACTGCAGCTATCTCACAGTGTTGGTGGCGGGTTCCAGGAGTGAATAAAGAGTAACAGCTTACACCCTTTAGTATATCATCTTATCAGAGAATGCTAACAATAAATTCACAGCCCAGAAAAAAGAAATGACTAAGCTGACTTTCTTAAAGTATGGTCTGTGGACCCAGATCTGCTGTTCTCAAGATCCTTTTGGGGGACCACAAAGTCAACAAAAGTATTTTCAAAATAAAATTAATGTTAATTAATTTGTGTTAATGTGTTAATGTTTGCTGTGATGCAAAAGCAATGGTGTAGTGGAATCAAACTATATTAATATTCATTGTGCCACCACTCTCCATTAAAATTAAAAAATGCACATTTATTGAAATATGTCATTACTGAAGCAATATAAGGGACTACCTATGGACAATCCATTAATTTAGATGGATTTTTTTTCCTGTAAGTGTGTTTGGCTAAGATAAAATGCAAGTTTAATCAAATAGGAAGAAATGTTTTATTCCTCTCATATTATGTGAAAAATACTATCAGTAATATTAAGCAAAATAGTAGTAATTTTGCTTAACTTGAAATAACTCCCAACAATAAATTTTTTTTTTTTGAGACTAGGTCTCGCTATTTTTGCCCGTGGAACCGCAGGCTCTTGTTGCTTGGGATACCACGGACTCAAGCCATCCCCAGTCTCAGCTTCCCAGGTAGCTGGGATTACAGGCGCACGCCACCACGCCCAGCTACTTTTTTGGAACTAAGTCTTGCTACGGGCCCCAGGTGGGACTCAAACCGCGATCCCTAGCCCTGGATGCTTCATAGGCTGAAGCTTACAGGCACGAGTCACCGTGCCCGGCCAACAATAAACAATTATTTAGGGAAACCTGATCAAAGCTAGAACAGTTTGTGCACCAAGATAAATGTACTATGGAATTATAATTAAATAGATTTAAAACATCCATGTTAATACAATAATTTAAAGAAATCACTGAGTGAGTTAGTAAAAGGGGGAGACGAAGCAAATTTACCATGCAAGGGAATTCCCAATAAATTATGTAGATACTTACGCTAAAGAAGGTAGTATAATTCCAGAATCCTTAGGTGTGGGGTACACAGTGGCTTCCTTCCAAAGAATACGGTATGAAAAGAGGGGGAGGAAGTAAGTTAACAATCTAGAAACTTCACAAATACGATCTAAGCCAAGTGATCATGGTTAATACCAACAGTCATAAACCATGATGATAATACATATACTTGATATGAAGTGATGCAAAGGGCACTTTATCTCTAACTTCTTACAAGTTCAATCTAACCATAAGAAAAAGATCAGACACATTCTAATAGAAAGGCATCTTATAAAATTATTGACCAGCACGCCTCAAAACTGTCAAGGATATCAAGAACAAGGAAAGTCGGAGAAATTGACATAGTCAAGAGAAGCTTTAACCAAACATGACTTCTGAAAGTCATGTTGTATCCTGAATTAGATATTGCAGCAATAAAAAGACATTGGGGAGAACTAATACATACATACACACACACACACACACACACACACACACACACAGAGGGATAAAGCATTAACTATAGTTAATAAGTGGGTATTGAGCTGGGCATGGTGGCATGCATCTGTAACCCAAGCGTTGGGAGGCAAGAGACCAGGGATCACTTGAGTTCGCAACTACCCTAGGCAACATAGCGAGACCTGGTCTCAAAAAAAAAAAGCAGCTGGGAGCGATGGCGGGTGCCTGTAGTCCCAGCTACCTGGGAAGCTGAGGCTGGGAATTGCTTGAGTCTGTGGGATTGGGACTACCTGGGGCAACAAAGCAAGACCTAGTGTCAAAAAAAAAAATTAAATAAGTGGGGATTGGCTGGGCGCAGTGGTGCACGCCTGTAATCCCAGCTACTTGGGAAGCTGAGGCTAGGAACCACTTGAGTCTGTGGGTTCAAGACAACCCCGGGCAACATAGTGGGACCTAGTCTAAAAAAATAGCCAGGCATGGTAGTACGTGCCTGTAATCCCAGCACGTGGGAGGCTGAGGCTAGGGATCACTTAAGTCTATGGGTTCAGGACTACCCCGGTAACATAGTGAGACATAATCTCTAAAAAACATAAGAAGTGGGTATTGGTGCATATGGTAATAAAAGTACCACACTAATGAAAAATGACAATAGGGGAAACTGAAATGGCAGGTGAAGATGGAGAAGTGATAGAGCTCTTTTCCCTGTTTAGTTTTTCTATAAGTCTAAATATTTTCAAAAAAAGTATTTATGGAAAAAAAAACCCTGATATTGACTAGAAATAATCCTACTATTCATCTATCATCCATCACTCTAACTTGGAGAATTAAAGTCCTATTATAAAGGGATATCCTAAGGATGATTCAATTCTATATTTACCTAAGTCCCACTATTATGCTTCTGAACTGCTGGGTATTGGTTATAAAAATATGAACAAAACAAGGTCTAGGACCTAGTTAGGGATTTAAAAAAAAATTTTTTTTGGTCCTGTGAGGTGAACACAACTGCAGAGCACGGAGAAAAGGGTCTAGGAGACTTCAGAGAAGAGGAAGGCAAAGAAGGCACTGAAACAAGAAAGAAGTGGGCTAGGCCCACTTTCCTTAAAATCTGTCTCCAGGAATATTCCTGGGTCCCTCCCTCCTTTCCTGAAAAGGAAAGCACTATGGAGAAAAATATTTCATTTACCATGGTAAAAACATACTTAGAAAATGCCAAACTTTCTGAAAATCATTACAAGTATAAAGGAATTTTTATAAATCACTCCTCTGTTTTATTGAGGACCCCTACAACCATTTCTGTCAGTAGACTAGTAAAAGGGGTGAACTGGAGAGAGATGGCAGTGAAAACTGCTTTGTGACAGGAGCTAGGCAAGAGAGTGTCCTTATACATATTATCAAATTTTAATTTTTAAAACAACCCCTGAAGCAAAGGTCTAGTTTCAGCTTTTCTAGAGGAAACCCATGCTCGGAGGGGATTCGGTGACTTCAGCAGAGCAGTGCGGGCATTCACCTGGGGGTAAGCCACCACTGGCACTTGTAACATGGCAGCACTCACTGTTAGAGTCCACACAAAGCAGTCTCGCTATTGTTTCCAATTTCGCTTTTACTATGATCACAATCTGTTGACTTCACAGTCAAGGGTAGACCAAAGCACATTTTTTTTTTTTTTGAGACTAGGTCTCACTAATTTTGCACGTGGAACCGCAGGCTCTCGTTGCCCGGGGTACCACAGACTCAAGCAATCCCCAGCCTCAGCTTCCCAGGTAGCTGGGATTAGAGGCGAGCGCCACCATGCCCAGCTATTTTTTTGGAACTAGGTCTCACTACGGGCCCCAGGCGGGACTTGAACTGTGATCCCTAGCCCCGGCCACTTCGTAGGCTGAAGCTTACAGGCACGAGCCATGGTGCCCGGCTCCAAAGCACATTTTTATTTCAGTGTTTGGTTTACAAGTTAGCCCGGTGCTGGGCATACAGTACTCCAAGATTAAGCCTACAAATGTTAACGACAACCTGGGTTTTAGTATATCGTGATGATCAAACTCACTTCGGCCACCAGTTTTACTTATGTTCAGGTGACACTAGCTTGTTGCAAGACTTCCCTTTCCCTGCTATGGAGCTGTTAGCGTCGAGCTTTACACAGCAACAGTGTTCAAAGCGACAGTAAAAGGGCAGCAACTCCTGCCCCAGCAGAGTCATAAGCGCAATAAATGGTACGTTTTTTTCTAAGAACTGACAAGACTCTGGGCCTCTTCTGATTCTGTCACCTTGGCCCAGCAAACCTCTATTTCCTCAAGGGTCAATCTGGGAGCAAAACAATTACTCTGCCAGTCTCAGGGAACTGTTGTAAGAAAGCACGAGGAAGGACTCCCTGGTCCGAAAGCGAGGAGCACTAGCCATCTAGGCTCTGAGGTCCACTCACGCGGCGCCGCACAAAAGGCGCGGGGCGGGGGCCCCGGGACTGCCCCGGCCGCCTCCCAGTGCATCTCGGGAAGGTCTCGGGCCTCGGCGCGACCCCTGGTCAGCCCGGGCGGTGCGGCCTCGGGGCCCCCTCCCAGCCTCCCACTCCGGGAGGGAGACGAACGCGGCCGGCCAGCACCAGCCCGAGCAGCCACGGGTTCACGGAAGACTTGGCCGGGCTCTTCCACTCCCCGGGTCTTTGTTCTGGTAGCTGCCACCCTCTCCTCTCGTCGCTCCCTCCCCAAAACCTGTTTTCAGAATATGATTGGCAAGGCCTACTTGGAGCAGTCCAGTCCGGGGCGGGCTGATGAGTAAGAGGCGACGAGGGAACCTCAAAGTTTAGATTTGGGAGGAAAAGGAAGGAAATGCCTCAGACCCGCCTTCCATTATAGCTCAGAGGCGGGAGGCTCCCTCCCGCGCGACCGCTTGCGCGGGCTCCGCAGGGCGCGCTGGCGGCGGCGGGGCGGGGCGCGGCGGGGCGGGCCCCCGGCCTGCGAATGCCGAGGTGGTTCGCACCCCCCGAGGGCCACGGCGCGACAGGACCGGGGATGCCACCCCCGGTGCCACTCAGGAAAGGTTTGGGGACTCGGGAGAAAAACGGGAGGGCGCGCCAAGCGCGGGACGAGCGTTTCCTTCGCAGGCACTGGGGAGTGGGAGGCGTCCCGGTAGCAGCCAAGGGGCTGGGTGCAGAGTGAACCACCCACGGGCAGGGCGACGCGGCGGCGGAGCAGGGCGCGGGAGGACGGAGCCTGTACGTACCTCGGTCGGCGGACTGGCGCGAGGTCCAGATGGGCATTCCCCAGCGCGGCTGCTCTGAGGCCACCCTGGGCCCCCGGAGGCTCGGACCTGACCGGCAGCGCGGGACGCACGTGGTGAGCGGCGCGCCGGGCTGTGTTTACATTCTGCAGCAGCTCCACGTTGTGCCGCCGTCCTGGCCTCCCATTGGCCAGCTCACCAGCCGGAGCTGCGCTCCTCCCTCAGGGGCGGGTCCTGCAGGTCCTCGCGTCCCGTAGGAAAGACCCGGGTTCCCCGAGGCCTTGGCGGGACCGCCCGGTGGGCCACGGCTGGCCACCTCCTGGGCACTCCAGGCTCACTCTGGGCCGCCACCTGGCCGGACGCCCGGGCTGAGGCGCGGCATCACACCCCCGGGGTCCCGGAGTTGAAGGCGGGAGGGCAGGAGAGCGAAGTGGCGGGAGATGCGGAAGCCCAGCGGCGCGGAGGGCGCCTGTAGGAGGAGCCTCTGAGAGACTCCCGCCCGCCCTGGGGCGCGCTGGCCGGCGAAGTGGGGAGCAGGTGGAGGCGGACTGAGGGGTCTGGTCGTGCTGGGCCTGCGGCTCCCCGGTGTGGGCCCGCGTGAACTGAGGCGAGGGCGCGGCGCAAGGCCTAAGCGGCGAGCCGGCTCTCCGGCGGGGGAGGGGAGCGCTCGGCTCTGTCCGAGGTGTCAGTCTCAGGCGCATGCGTGCGGGGCGGGCCCGGCTCGGCCTATATATTGGGTTGGCGCCGGCGCCAGCTGAGAGGCGAGCGGTAGCGGGTCTGGCGGTGAGGAGGCTCTGGGCGTCGGGCGCGTTGCGGGAGGAAAGAAATGCCCCTTCCCCCCCACTAGGCCGATGCACCCCGCGGGTGGGAGCCTGGGCCCAGGGAAGGAATAGTAGAAGGGCTGAGAACTAGGTGGCCGAGGGGAATGGGTCCCCGCGTTCCGTCCCTGTCAGGACTCTTGGCTGGGAACGGGGAATTGGCGGGGTTGGAGGGTTGCCCTTAAGTGGGAGTCTGCCAAAAGGGCGTTCATTTACTACCCCAATCTTTTTGGGGAGATAGAGGGTGAGGATCTCGGACACCTCGGAGATAAAAATCCCCCAACCTGTTCAGTTTGCCGCTTTCTTTAACTTTTCCCTCATTCCCACCCTCCTATCTGAAGCAGGGGTCCCGATGACCCCCCTACCCCCACCCCCCGCCAAGCAATCGGCAGTGCCCGGTGGGGCTGGAAAGGAGGGAAAGGAGACCAGAGGACGTGACACCAGTCTGTTCCCTCCGCCCCCTGCTTCCCCGCCACCGCGGCTCTCCAAATTGGCGCGGAACCGGCTTCTCCACAGCGTTTCGCCTCCACTACCCCCTCTCCCCGCGGCGCGTCCAGAAAGAGGGAGGAAATGGGGGCGCTGCCCGTACCCCACTCTGGGCTCACCCGGAGAGAGGGACACAGAGTGGACCTGCTTGGGAAATATTCGTTTCCCCTGTGCTGGGGGTGCTGGTGCTTTGTAGAATCTTAAAGAAACTCGAATCCTGGCTGTGCACTCAGTTAAGGGATTGCAGACATTATGTCGAAAATTAATAACGATGTAACTAATAAAGTGCTGAATATAGCACGGTAAAATGGCACAGGCCAGGTCTTGAGAGATTTAGCTGTGAGCCTCTGAATTAGCATCACTTGGCACTTGATGAGCATGGATTGACACAATGTACTTGACTGTTTTTTCTTCTCCCACCTCCAGAGATTCACACACCTGAGAGGAGAATGTCAAGACGCAGGTAACATTATTTTACTTGGCACTGTTTCAGAGTTTGTTGCTGCTGCCTTTGAAATGCACGACTTACTAACGAAACTTCCTTTTGAAATATTCACTATAGTAGCCGTTTACAAGCTAAGCAGCAGCCCCAGTCCAATCAGACAGATTCCCCACAAGACACCCAATTAATTCAGGTCAAGAAGAGAAAAACCACCCAGGTAAGTTAAGGGAAGAGGGAGAGGGGAGGAAAGTATTGCTGGATTCTTAGCTTTAACATGGTCTTCTCTGTTTTACAGGATGTCAAAAAAAGAAAAGAGGAGGTCACCAAGAAACATCAGTATGAAATTAGGGTAATGCAGAACTAAGCTTGGGTGGGTTTTGCTTGGGTGGGTTTCAGGAAACAAATGCAGGATAAGCATCAGTTACTGCTTTGCAACAGAAAATAGTTTCTGACACTTTAATGCCCCTAGAGGTCAGCAGAAATGCACTTATCTTTGAGTGGTTTGTATAAGCCAGAAACCTAAAACTGTGAGTGGAGTTTGCCTTGAAGCAGCTGGTTCTTCTTTGTAAGCCCCTCAGAGCTGCCTGGTGCACCAGCGCCCTGGCGCCTAATTTGTCCAATGCGCTGCTCTTTGTTCCCTCTGTGACTATAGTGGAAGGTTCTAATAGCTGCTCCTTGGGCATACATAGGATGCAAGGTCACTGACAGTCTGGCACCCACTCTTTGCTTCTACGTGTTGTACAGACAGCATTTCTTTTGGAATTAGTATTGACTGGGAAAAGAATCATTTAGTAAGTGACTCCATTTGTAAGGTTTTGCCTTCAAGGATTCAAAAGCGTAGGTTTAAACTAAGGGAATATGGGAAAGATAATCAAATATGATGCCCAGTATGTTTAAGTCTTGAAAGTGATTCATGAAAGATCCAGGACAAAAGCTAATTTCCTATTGTACAAATTCCATTTTTATTTTTTAATGACAGAATTGCTGGCCACCTGTATTATCTGGAGGAATCAGTCCTTGCATTATCATTGAAACACCACACAAAGAAATAGAAACAAGTGACTTCTCTAGATTTACAAACTACAGATTTACAAATCTTTTTATTAATCCTTCACCTTTGCCTGACTTAAGGTAAGAAAACTTCAGAAATTTTGTAACAAAACTGTGCTGGTTTAATGAATATTGAATTATCTTATCTGCAAATAGTGTAGTTTGCAAATCACATATATTCAAAACTGATTTTATGAAATTATTTTCATTTGCTTGCTGAGTATTATAACTTACCAGAACTGAATCACCTTTTTAATGGAGTTTAAATAATTTATCTAAATTAAGATGGAAGCATCTTAACATGTACTTTACTTTCATTTGATGTTATCAACCCTTTTTTCTTACCATGCTTAGTAAGGTCTAAACTTAGTTTTTTTCTCCTAGTGAGTAACTAAGAGGTACAGCTTAGGCCAGGCATGGTGGCACATGCCTGTAAGTGGCCTAGGAAACCATGGCCAGGGCCAGGGATCGCAGTTCGAGTCCTGACCTAGTTCCAAAAAAATATACTGGGTGTGGTGGCATGCACCTGTAATCCCAGCTACCTGGGAAGCAGAGGCTGGGGATTGCTTGAGCCTGTGGTAACCCCAGGCAACGTGAGCCTTCCACAGGCAAAAACAGCAAGACAGTCTCATAAAAAAATAATAATAGATACAGCTTATATAAAACATGTAATGTAGTAATATACATTCAGCTTCATAAAGTAAAATAATGGCTTTACACATAACTCACTAATCCTCTCCTTCCCCAGACTATCTCTAATGTAGTTTACTATTGATAATCTATTTGCAGGTAATTGAAAATTATCTCTAAAGTGATCAGTGTTTTTAAATTTTTTACTTTTCAATGTTTCTTAATGGTAACTTTAATGAATTATAAGTGCTAACTAGATCACATGTTTGAAATCTGCCAGTTAAGGTTATCATAGTCTAAATTCCTGCTGCAATTTTAAACTTCTACTTTAATATGTTAAACAAATGGTTTCCACTATATAATTGTGCAGATTTTCTTATCTTCTATTATAATTAATAACATCTAAAGTTAAGAATATTTAAAGATTTTAGTGGGAAAAAATGGTTTTTAGATGTTATGGTAGTTATTTCTTCCTAACTTAAAGTTCTTTCAAATTATAACTGAAAACTGGATTTCAGTGTCTGAAAGTTGAATATCATATATAAAACAAATAGCTTGTATCCAAATTAATTTTTACTCTTTTTTCACAGCTGGGGATGTTCAAAGGATGTTTGGCTCAACATGTTAAAAAAAGAGACTAGATACATTCATGACAAACAGTTTGAAGTTCTTCATTCTGACTTGGAACCACAGATGAGGTCAATACTTCTAGACTGGCTTTTAGAGGTATGTTCCAACAATATACACTTACTTTGTCTTTGTATGATATAGTAATGTTTACATGTAAATGTGCCTTTTCACACACCCTTACGTTGTATTACCCTTTGCTGGCAGCAGCCATCTTATATATTAGTTGATATACCAAAATGGAATAATGTTCATTAAAAAAATAAAGTTATAAGGATAAGCTACCAATATAACGAGCTATAGAAATGATCCCTGAAAGTATAGTCTTGATAAGCTACCAATATAATTCAAACACAATTCAAAATTCCTGTACCTCTAGTTATTTCTGTGTACCAGGCACTGTTATAAATGCCAAGCATACTCAAAAAGAGCACAATATATAGTTCACAAGAGTTTGGCTTTTCTTGTGCAATTCTAGGCTTCAGAATCCTCCTACATCACCAAAATCTAACTGATTTGGAGTCTTGATTTCTGTCTTAAAGGATAGAGGCTTTGAATATGCAAAAGCTGTAAATTCTCTGGGCTTCCCTTAGTCTCCTTTGTTAGATACCTCTATTAATTTCAAAAATACACTACCAACAACCTAAAGGAATAGTGACCCTGAAATCCATATATTTGTGCCAGAATTTTC
The DNA here is from genome assembly GCA_004024945.1 of Uropsilus gracilis. NCBI lineage: Eukaryota > Metazoa > Chordata > Mammalia > Eulipotyphla > Talpidae > Uropsilus > Uropsilus gracilis. The sequence goes on from PVHY01032493.1 coordinate 11,631, forward strand.
GCTTGGGCCGGGCACGGTGGCTCGTGCTTGTAAGCTTCAGCCTAAGAAGCGGCAGGGGCTAGGGATCGCGGTTCGAGTCCCGCCTGGGGCCCATATAGTGAGACCTAGTTCCAAAAAATAGCTGGGTATGGTGGCGCATGCCTGTAATCCCAGCTACCTGGGAAGCTGAGGCTGGGGATTGCTTGAGTCTGTGGTACCCTGGGCA
>PVHY01032494.1:0-11839 GCA_004024945.1 Uropsilus gracilis
AACATGTTAACAGAGGAATCTTTTTCTGAGCTGCAAATAATTTCTTTGGTGTTTTCTGGAGATTGTCCTTTCTTTGTTGGCGATGGATTACTTCCTGTAGGGCTTGCTTGCATGTTTAAAGTTTTTCTCCTTACTGTGTTTTGCTTTCGAACCTGTTCTACATATTGAGAAACCATGGATCTCGTGTTGGTTGGCATATGATGGGAGTGTATTCCAGGTTGAAAGTAGATCTGTACTTTAGTTTAGTTTAGTAATTTGCGCCGGCCAGTGACCTCCGAGCAGTAGCTAACCTGACTTGTGCAAGTTGGGCGGGTTTCCGGATGAACCTGGAGGTGGGGCTTGGCTCCCAGGGATGACGGAGGGGGCGGCTCGGCGAGGGAGCCGGCGAGGTGACCTCCGAGCAGTAGCTAACCTGGCGTGTGCCTCCAAACATAGCTCCTTAAAAATGGTTGACTGATGAGACTGACTGCCTTGGGAATCTCTTTGTCCATGGAGTGCTCTACTTCTGTTTCATATCCTGAGATCCTCTGATTAACTACTCACCAGCTCTATAATCCCTTCTACTTCTGTTATCTCACAAACCTCAAGCATAACCTCTGCCTCTGTTGGTCATTGGTTGATACATGTTTAATATACAATGACAAAAAAGGAAAATGGAAGAAAATAGTGGAGTGGGAAAAGCCACGGGGAGGAGCAAGAGAGAGACCAGGGTGCTTGCTGTCTAGAGTGTGCTGACTAATAATTATTCAGATCCCTCAAGGTGCTTCAGTTTAATGACCTACCCAGATCAGGGCTGGAACTTTAATGAAAATTTAATCCCTGGCAGAGCGCTGATGCTGTTCCAGTTCACAGGAGACTACACTTCATGGTAGATATATCTGTACTATAATCAAAGAGAAATTTAGATTTTTGACTGCCTATCAACTAATGACATCATTTTTGGCAAATTATATAACTATGAGGACTGAGGGACTAGGATGCTGAGATCCTTTCTTACTCAAAATTGTCATGATTCTTTTTTAATTATGTTTATTAAGTAACATTGGTTTATAACACTCCATGTATTTTAGGGGTATAGGTTGACACATCAAAAAATGTAAACTATCATGTCATACCTACCAACAAAGTGCCATTAATCTTCTACTTAGTGTATTGAGCACTCTCTCTCCTTTGCTTCCACTCACACTCCACATTTCTATTTCTGTAATGTCAGTTCTGCAGTTAGATTTCAAGTGGGTTTTTTCTTTTGCTTTTGTATGTTCCTTTGCTTTGTTTTTTTATAGCCCACAAACAAAATCATCCTATATTTTTTTCTTTTTTTTTTCTGACTTTGACACGTATTATAATCTCCCCATCCAGTTCTAACCATGTTGTTGCAAAAAACAAGACTTCATCACTTTTTACAGCTGAGTAATATTCCATTGTGTGTGTGTGTGTGCATGCATGTGTGTATGTGTGTGTGTGTGACATTGTCTTCACCCATTCATCAATCATTGGGCACACTTCATCAATCAGTGGGTGCTGCTTATTTTCATAACTGGATTTCTGTAAATACTGCTGCAATGAACATAAGAATACATATATCTCTTCAAATTAGTGTTTTTATATTCTTCAGGTAGATAATTATAAGTGGGATTATTGGATCAGATGGGAAAATCAGGCAACCAAATGTAAAAGAATGAAACTAGATTACTATCTCATATTACACAAAAAATTAACTCAAAATGGAAAAAATATGTGGATATTACACCTGAGACCATGAGATATATAAAAGAAAACAGACTTTAACCCTGCAAGGCTGACTTCAGTGATGCCTCTGAGAACTCATCCACAATGGTCAGGGAAACAAGAGCAAAAAGAAACAAATGGGGATACTTCAAATAAAAAAAAACTATATTCAAAACAAAAATGTACCCTACTAAATGGGAGGAAATATCTGTACATCATATATCCCACATATCCAAAATGTACAAAGAACTTACACCACTCGATAAAAAAAAAAGAACCCAATAAAAAACGACCAGATATAAATAGGTTTATATAGGCTCTTCTCCAAAAAAGATACACAAATGGCCAACAGACAAAATAAAAAAAATGTTCATTACCATATGTCATGGAAATGTAGATCAAAACCACAGTGAGATACTACTTCACACCTGTGAGAATTACGCTTAACAAAAAGATCAGAAAGAAGTGTTGGTTAGAGTAAAGAATATATACTTTTTGAAGAAAAAAGAATATATACTGTTCATAGGAATATGAACTGATCCAGTCTCTGGAAAGTAGTATGGAGGTTTCTCAAACATTGAAAATAGAATTCATGATTCTTATGAATACTGTGTGTGTATTCAGGTGTTCTGGTTTATGTATTGCTAAGTAGAACCACACCAACATTTAATGTCATAAAATTACCATTTTACTATGTTTCCATCATTCAAGGGACAGAAATACACAGGGCACAGTGAAAGTAACGTATAGGGACTCTAAGCTGTCTCTCTGGAAACTATCCAGGAAAGCAAATAGCTCCTGTAACAACTGACCCTAAATTACCAGAACTTGATACAAAACTGACAACTTTCTTAATTTTCACTCTTGTTTCCAACTTACCACCAGCCAGGGAAAACCAAGTAGGCAGCCTAACTGATTACATAAGGTTGCTTCTAGTTATTCTGTCAATGCTCTGGTTTCTCTTCAGATCACATAAACCTTTCACCTTTTACTATTTATCCTACCTATAGCATCCCCATGCCAGTACCCTCCAGTCAGCACATGCCTGAAGTCTTTCCTTTTTTCCTGCTATAAGACCCTGCTACTCCTCTGCCTCTGCATTTCTTCCAAAACCTCAGATGATTGTGGCCACCATCAATAATCAGGATAGACCCTCACCAAAATTTGGTTCATATGTTGAGATTGATGTACATACCAAGAAGCTATGGAATAATCATTTACATAGTTGAGGTAGAAGGAAGCTGAAAAGTTTTCTCAAGGAAGTATAAAATGCCTTGGAAAATTTCTAGGCACAGGAAACTGACTTGAAGTCTTCATTCATGAGAGGATGATGGAGGCCAAGTGCCTTCAAGGACAGATAGGGGATTGTGTGGTTTGAATCTCCTGCCTGATTAGGTAGAACCAAAGTACCTAACACCCAAGCTGTTCTATCTTCTTGCCCAAATGTAGGGCACAAGGGAAGATGGAAGGAATAAGGACTGAAATTGTTGGTAGTCGAATATCAAAAATGAAATCAGTCTCATATAACAGTGACCGGACTGTTTAATTTTTACATTGTGAATATTGTGACAATGTTTTCAAAAAGTTCAGATCATGGCCGGGCACGGTGGCTCGTGCCTGTAAGTTTCAGCCTATGAAGCGGTCGGGGCTAGGGATCGCGGTTTGAGTCCCATCTGGGGCCCATAACGAGACCTAGTTCCAAAAAAATAGCTGGGCATGGTGGTGCGCGCCTGTAATCACAGCTACCTGGGAAGCTGAGGCTGGGGATTGTTTGAGTCTGTGGTACCACGGGCAATGAGAGCCTGCAGTTCCACGGGCAAAAATAGGAAGACCTAGTCTCAAAAAAAAAAAAAAAAAGTTCAGATCATGAAAATGAGAATGATAACTTCTAAACCAACCAAAAAAACTTTTTCTCCTGAAAACATCAATGTTCAGTTCAAACTAGTGATCACAGAATTAGTTCATGTATAACACATGCACACACATTATTTAATCATTCTTTTTGTCTCTATGGGACTGTACAATTACATTTCCTAAGTCACAGATTTGAAATATCCTGTACGTAAAATGAAGGACACAAGAAAATGTTGTAGTGGGGCTACTGCATTAGTTTGCTAGGGTTGCCAAAACAAGTGCCACAAATCAGATGGTTAAAACAAATTAATTTTTTTTCTCACAGTTCTGGAATTAAGAAGTCTGAAATCAAGCTCTCAGCAGAGCCAGGTCCCTCTGAGTTTCAAGAGACGACTACTCCATGCCCTTCTCTTAGTTTCTTGTGGCTCTGAGATTCCTTGGTATTCTTTGGCTTGTAGCTTCGTTGTTTCAATTTCTGTCTTCATTCTTCTGTGGCCATTATCCGTGTGTGTGTGTGTGTGTGTGTGTGTGTGTGTGTGTGTATCTCTGTCCAAATTCCACTCTTTTTATAAGGACATAAGATATATTGAATTTTAGTGCCCAATCTAATCCAGTATGTTCTCATCCTGATTATAAGGTCATGCTCACACTGGGGAGAAGGGGCACTCTCTCACCCATGAAATGAGTCTCATATGGTGCAGCGCTCATTCTGTTGGATCTTACTTATTTATGATGTTTCTATACTATGAAGAAATGCATCAAATTATACCGACAGGCCAGGCACGGTGGCGCATGCATGTAGGTGGCAGCCTAGGAAGCCACGACCAGGTCCAGGGATCACGGTTCAAGTCCCGCTGGGGGCACTTAGCGAGACCTAGTCCCAAAAATATAGCTGGGCATGATGGTGTGTGCCTGTAATCCCAACTACCTGGGAAGCTGAGGCTGGGGACTGCTTGAGGCTGTGGTACCCCGGGCAACGTGAGCCTGTGGTTCCACGCACAAAAATAGTGAGACTTAGTCTCAAAAAATAAATAAATAAAATAACAGAAAACGTTAAGTACTACTCTTAAGTACTTTTATTAGAAAAATGGGATTTCAAGTCATTTTCTTGACTTATATGAAGACTTTAATTAAACTGTAGAAAAACCAAAACAAGATTGTTGCTATCTTGTTTAAATGAAAACTAGACTTCACTCATCCTATCTTCACTTTCAGCAGAGTACAAATGTAATCTTGACATAAAAAATCAGTCCAGTGTATAAATTTCCATAATGTGGTCTCTATAATTGCAGATCCTCAAGTCATAATGAATTTCCCTTTGACTGCCTTCATTTTCACTACTACATAAAAGAAAAGAAGAATGTCCTGAAGACTGCAGGCAGTTCAGAAGAGTATTGCTGTAAAAGAAAACAGTAAGAGAAAAATAACCTACCACATCATAAAACAGAAGAAAACTTATTATTTCTTACTAAACATAAGTAACTTATCTGTTTTACTTGTACTATGTATTTATGGTGTCAGTTTTCAAAAATGTTATATCTTAAGAACATACAATATATAATATAGCCTGTAGAATTTAAATATCCAATATAGAGGTTTTTTTAAGGCAAATTTATTTAAAGAAACAGATCAGAAATAAAAGGAGATAGGAAAGCAATACTCCTTGAAAAGTTTTTTTGGGGGGAGAGGGGTGTAAACGATATCAACCCAAATATAGACTTTAAACAAAAAGATTAAATAACTATATCAAAGGATGAGAAAATTATTAAAATATTATTTTTGAAACACATTATTTGTTTTATTAATCCTGTGATTATTTCTTATTGCCATTATGAGCTAGTTGTGTTACTGATTTATTAAACAATAGCATTTGCCAGGCATGGTGGCTCATGCCTGTAAGCAGCAGCCTAGGAAGCCACGACGGGGACCAAGGATCGCCGTTCGAGTCCCCGTCAGGGCAATGTAGCAAGACCTAGTTCCAAAAAAATAGCTGGGCATGGTGGCACATGCCTATAATCCCAGCTACCTGGGAAGCTGAGGCTGGGGATTGCTTGAGTCCACGGTATCCCAGGCAATGTGAGCCTGCGGTTCCACAGGCAAAAATAGCAACACCTAGTCTCAAAAAAAAAAAAAAAATAGCATTTTTGTTTGTGTGCACATATTGATCTCTGGCATTCGTCTGCTTTTGAGAATAATTCAGTAAAGATTTCAAATAAAAATCAACTCTTGACATCTTACTCACATTTTTTCTATTTAATTAAATTAAAACGGATAGCTAGCTTTTTAAAAACTGAATTTAAAGCTAGCACCTATTTTTTTTAAAATAGGAGGTAGACAATATTTAACATTTTATGAGTATTAACTTTAATTAAAATAAATATTTCATGATGATTAATAAAATAGATACTAATTGCATTATTGAATGTACATTCAATCTGAAAAAAATCATGTAAAAGTTTCATCTGTAGATTTTAGCTAATGTATCTTTTTTTGTTTGTGGTATTTTGTTTTGATTTGTTTGTTTTGAGGCCAGTTTTTGCTATTTTTGCCCGTGGAATCACAGGCTCACGTTGCCCACGGTACCACAGACTCAAGCAATCCCCAGCCTCAACTTCCTAGGTAGCTGTGATTACAGGCGTGCACAACCATGCCCAGCTATTTGTTGGGGGACTAGGTCTCGCTACGGGCCATGCACCCAGTGGGACTCGAACCGCGATCCCTGGCCCCAGCCGTGGCTTCCTAGGCTGCCACCTACAGGCATGCGCCACCATGCCAGGCCTTAATGTATCTTTTAAAAATCAGTAGTCCCAGAAATCATTCCAGTTACACTGAAAAAAATTACTTGTCCACTTACACTGATTTACTGTTCAATTTTTTTCCTTGCTAGTTAAGGCCCTAAGGATGGAAACAGAGAATAGCTAAAAAGATTTGCTAATGTTTATATAAATATAAAAAGTTATTGTTAGCATTCAAGGTTCTCACAATTCTCTTTGTTCTCCTGGTTTCTTCCTAAGAATGTTGTGTTCTTCACAGCAGTCTGGAGATTCAGGAGGGGAGATCTCTCAACAAAATCTGTCATCACTGCCACCATTCTTCTCTAGGATATATCACAACTGATAACATTTCAGCATGGGTCCAAAGTCTTTTTTCTAATTCTGGTTTTACTTTACTTGAAACATATTTGGAATGGAGAAAGATAAGGAGTTCAAAATGTTTCTGACGAGTCATGAAAAGGAACTTTAGCTTGGAGAAATAAAACCTTTGTCTTCATTTAAGAGGTGAGGTTTATTGCAAGCTGATCATGGATCTGAGGCATCCATCAAAGGAAGGAAGGGAAGAAGGCTAAAACAAGGCAGGGAAGAACACAGGGACAATGATGATAGTACATAGTCACTATGCTGGTGGGAAAACTATGAGGACTACACCTGAAGAGAGAAGTCAAATACTGTCTAAAAATTAAAAAGAACATAAGAAAACAAACAAACAAAAAATATATATGCCTGTCCCAAGACCAAGAATAAATGTTTCTATGTTACTTTATAAAATAATAATAGTTATAAAAGATAGAATTTATTTGTCTATCTCTTCAGAGTGGTCCAACTGTGACCAATAGAATGAGGTGAAAATAGGCCGGGCACGGTGGCTGGTGCTTGTAAGCTTCAGCCTATGAAGCGGCCGGGGCTAGGGATCGCGGTTCGAGTGCCGCCTGGGGCCCGTAGCGAGACCTAGTTCCGAAAAAATAGCTGGGCGTAGTGGCACGTGCATGTAAGCCCAGCTACCTGGGAAGCTGAGGCTGGGGATTGCTTGAGTCTGTGGTACCCCGGGCAACGAGAGCCTGCAGTTCCACAGGCAAAAATAGCAAGACCTAGTCTCAAAAAAAAAAAAAAAAAAAGAATGAGGTGAAAATAATGCTGTGGGAATCTGAGCCTATGTACCAAGAGGTTTTGCAACTTCTGCTCTTGCCTTTAAGATTCCCATGCTAAAAAGCCTAGATTAGCCTTGTTGAGGATAAGTGACAATGAAGGAGACTCAGCCAAAGCCATGACTAACTTCCACAATGTGAAGCAGGTCATTTGAGATCATCTAGGCTTCAGTTTGTTAGCAGATGACTACAGTTGCATGAGTGGCAACAGACAAGAGCAGTAGAACTCCTCAACCCAACCAAGCTGAACTTGTTTGCCCCAGAATCAGGGGCAAAGAAAGAACTTGCTATTTTTAAGCCACTAAGTTTTGAGGTGGTTTGTTGTGCAGCAATAGACCACTGATACAGAGAGGTCGAAAAGTCTTGAGAAGTTGCAATAATTAAATATTAGGTAGAGAGAGAGAAAACTGCATCAAGAACAACAGGTCATCAGAGAGATAGGAAGAAAATCAGAAAGGTGTACTGTCACAGTAACAATGAATAAAGTCATAGAAACCAAGGGAAGTATGTTTCAAGAATGAGGGAATGCCAATAGTGTCAAATATGAATGAAAGGTCAAAAAGTTGAGATGAAATTTCTTCTTACATTTAATGACAGGAATTCAAGGTCACTAGGTGATATCTGGAGTAGAGGAGAATTGTAAGCTCAGTTTGAAAAGAGTAGAGTTTAAGATGCCTGTGGGATATTATAAAGCACACCTGTCTGAGTCTGAAGCTCAGTGGAAAGTTTCAGGCCAAACCTTAGCTAGGTGATAATAACAACAGGGGCATGAGATCACATGTGGAGTAGGCTTCGGAGCCAACATTGGTACACCAAGGGTTTCAGGGTAGGTTCAGATAAAACACATCACAAAGGAGCACCTGAATTGAAACTAAGAAAAGAAGCACCTGAAAGGTAAAACATAAGAATAGCATTTTTAAAAAACACCCATGTCAAATGAAGCAGAGAGCTCTAGCAAAGCAAAGAACTAGAAGACAACCTTTCTCCCCATGCAGTTGAATTTGACACCATTGCCACAGCTGCTGACAGGTTTTTGCAGGTAAAACCAACAACCAAGTACTGACTAATGACTGAAAATTAGAATATTAATAGGGATAGTAAAGAGATTCTTAGGGAGGAGAAGGGGTAGAGGAAAAAGACCGGGATCAGGCAGTGGCATGGGAGATTTGGTGACGAGTGAGTGAAGAAGTGTACATATGGAGGTAAAAATGTAAGCCTGACATCGTATAGTGTGTAAACAAGGGAGGGTGGGATGAAGAAAGCTTCACAGAGACAAGAGAGAAAGGGCACTTTCAAGTACTGTCTTGAGTTTTGATTTTGTGTTTTGAGGTATTTGGGTGGTGGGGGAAAAAAAAGAGTTGCACTCTAATGGAATGTTTTTTCCCAACATTTACTTCCCCTTTCATGAATACCACCCTTTATCTTAATAGTTGGTTTAATTACCAGATTTGTTTACTTTTTCCATTACAATTAAATTGGGAAGAAGAGGGCATTTTTTTTTCGGTTGTGGTTATTTTCAGATCACAGAGGAAGGATCTAGTATTCCAAGAGTTCCCAAATGATGCCAGGAAAAGTGAAAGTCCTAGATCAAATTAAGTTTGAGAAAGCCTTCTTCTAAGGGACTGATAAAATACACATTAGCATATAAAAGTCTCTGAGACTTCCTACCTTAAACAAACAACAGCAAACACCCCTGTTTTACGGTTTAACAAATTAATTTCAGAGAGTGGGGGTGGGGGTGGAGAATGCTTTTCTTCTAGGCACATTATTAACACACCGGAATAATATCTTCTCAGCACCATTTATGAACCCCTGCTGTAGCAAACTGATTCTACTTTTGTGTTAAAGATTTTTTGCCAGGCCTTACAATGAAGAGGTTCTTCTCCATTTTCTCTGTAGTCACTCTTGTTACTTTCGGGGCATTGCAGCCCTCCCTGATTTTCTGTGGTAAAGAACAAGTGATGGCACTGCCATTTCTTGGGTAACCCTTTATAAAATAAAAGCCAGGTGGGAATTAGTAGATTAGACTGAGGTAAATAAAGATGGTTAAGGAGAGGTTAACAAGAGACAAGTTTAAGGCTCACAAAAATCCCACTCTATGAAAGAATTGGTCATTTATTAAGAATCTTCTATGAGTTGAAAAGAGGATCAAAATGCTTCCTTCCATGTCTAGAGGAAGCAATGAATTCAACTATAATCTCCTTAAATTAAGACCTGACTAGAGATGGCAACATTTTTAAGTTCTGATGAAATGAAGAACCATGATGTAACAACCATAGAAAAATGGGTGATCTACCTAATATCTAACACTGAAAAGGGGGAAATTGTGGAGCACAAATACATCTGGTAGTAGATAGTGTGCCTGATTCTAGTAAGACTCAGGGAAGAGGAGAGAATAATGGGCTCAGATGGTGCTTAGAGTGAACCCTATTGGAGTCTAGCCTGAACTGCCTGAACTGGCAGCCAACCTTCTTACCACCTCATTAAAGTGATGATTTAAGCACAAAAATCCATTAACAAAAAAAAAAGATGTATATATATGTATATATATTAGCTATATGTTACTAAGTGTAACATATATTATTAGCCTTTAAAGTTATTCATGTGTCAAGAACTAGAAGACAATCATCATTTACATAGGGTCTAAAAACAATGTTTTGGCTCCAGGCTCCCTCTACTGTCTCTGCAATAATAAACAAACAGGGTAGGCTATTCTTGTGAATTCTACCATTTATGAAGATCAAAGCAAAAAAAAAATATGTTCTTGTGTAATTGTAGGCATTATCTTTAGTAATAAGAAATATTTAGAGAATGCTGTGAAAATTATAAGCCAGTTAATAAAATATTTATATAGATAGAACCATACGAAGTCATTATTAGACTTTTTTTTAATCCATGAATAGCAATTTCATGAGTTAGTCTAACACAAAAAATTGCCAGAAATAGTGGGGGGGGGGTTGTATATCGTGAATTGGGGAGTAGTTATTACTTTTAACATATAATCTCTTGTGAAATTCCCTAAACACATTGACAAACTTTACATGTGTCCTGATGAAAATTAAATTAGAGAATATGTTAAGTCCAGTGCCTTATAGATATGTGTATATTATAACTTTGGTGAGAAAAAAAGGAATCTGCCTTCAGGTTAAAAAGTGTGAGGATACAAAATATTTCACACAGGAAGGTAAACGAAAGAGAAGTTAAAAAAAATCATGTTTACAAGAGGAAAGCCGGACATAAAATAGTTAACATTTTTACTGGGAGAGGAGGAAGTAAGGCAATTTGCATAGACTTCAAACAATCTCACACTATTGAGAAAATCAGCAAATCCTGGAAAGAATTAGAAGCAAAAGCCAAAGTCAATACACTTGAAATGCCCTTGATGTTTCACAGTCACTAACGAGAAAGCATCTTCTGGGTAAGTTCACACTTTGCACAAAATAAATATTAATTCAGTTGTTGGTAATTTTCAAAATGTTAATATTTTACAAGTTAGATTTTTATTTCTTAGGTTTGCTTTTGAAACTGGAAAACTACTTCTGAAGTTGTGTTTTCAAAGTCCTAGGAATTCATGTAAGTATTAAAGATGCTATCAAAGATATATTTACAAAGATGTTCAAAACCTGTTGTAATAATTACTTTTCACCATTTAAGTTTTATGCATAACTCAGTGCCCACTATATAGTAACCACTCCGTAAATATTCTTGAAAGAATGACTTAGAAGAGAAAAGTTGAGAATTTCCAAACTGGGGACTAGTTAAATAAACTGCAACTTACACATAATGTATTAATATGCCCATTTAAAGTTTTTGAGAACTTTCAAAAGACATTGGGGAAGTTGTAGAACATGTTAAGCAAAAAGGGATGCTAACAATGTATATACTATATAATGCAAACTTTATAAAGTATATATACACATACACATAAAATTTGGAGGGAAAAATAAAATTGTCCAAGGTGATTTTCATTTGTTGTAATGTTTCTTGGTGCATTGCAAATTGTTTATTATGAATCTGTATAACTTTTATACTCAGAAAAATGCTAAATGTTACTCAACATTTTTATGATACCCTGTTAACAGTCAGATCTGAAAATAAAATTTACTCATTAAAAATCACAGAGGTTAATAAAAGGGAGCTATGGGGTGATTCAAAGTTTATATGAGCATTGCTTTTTCCTCTTCACTTTGATAGAACCCTCATTAGATAGTTTAACTAATTTATTCATTGGCTTCAGTACTTGAATTTATTCAGTACTGGCTAGTATGTTCCTGCACTTTACCTCTTTTTTTTTTTTTTTTTTTTTTTTTTTTTAACAGGCACGCACTTTACCTC
>PVHY01032495.1:0-11842 GCA_004024945.1 Uropsilus gracilis
AGGAGAGTACCTCACCATCACATGGGGGAACAGTCCCAGGCACCAATACTCAGCACTGCTCTTCACCCCTCAGTGTGCATGTTTTTTTTTTTTTTTGTTTTTTGTTTTTTTTTGAGACTAGGTCTTGCTATTTTTGCCTGTGAAACCGCAGGCTCTCGTTGCCCGGGGTACCACAGACTCAAGCAATCCCCAGCCTCAGCTTCCCAGGAAGCTGGGATGACAGGCATGTGCCACCACGCCCAGCTATTTTTTTTGGAACTAGGTCTCGCTACAGGCCCCAGGTGGGACTCAAACCACGATCCCTAGCCCCAGCCGCTTCATAGGCTGAAGCTTACAAGCACGAGCCACTGTGCCCGGCTCCTCAGTGTGCATGTTGAACAGCTCCTTCAGGAACTGGGACATATACCCTGATTTGATAGTCCCCCAAGTAGACTAATCACTCTAGTCAACTAGAGTTCCTGATTGGCCTCCCTGACACACTTGGTGAGTTTTCTTCTGCACCTTTGAATACACATTAACCTGTTCTTTTCTCTCCAGTGGTTTGGTTTCCCACATACTTTAAGGCTCATATCACTCCTCTATTCCATGAAGCCTCTGCTGTCACCTACCAGGCCTTCCTTGCTCTGACCTGTAATGATTCTAGAGCAGTACTTCGCCATTCTCCTAATTCAGGCTCAACAACCAAGAATTTAGCTGGTTATGGTAGCATGCAACTTTAATCCCAAGCCTAGGACAGGAGGCTGAAATTGGGAATCGCTTGAGTCCATGGGTTAGATATACCTGCCTGGGGCAACGTAGCCAGACCTAGTTTCAAGATAGCTGGGTATGATGGTGCATGCCTGTAATCCCAGCTACCTGGGATGTTGAGGCTGGGGATCACTTGAGTCCAGGGTACTCCTGGCAATGAGAGTCTTTGGTTCCCTGGGAAACATAGCAAGACCTAGCCTAAAAAATTTTTTTCAGTTTTACTTTCTGTAGCTCCTTTAGGGATACAGTGTGCCTTTTTTCCATCAGCAAATATAAAATTACATGATTTTTTTTTTTTTTGAGACTAGGTCTCTCTATTTTTGCCCATGGAACGGCAGGCTCTTGTTGCCCGGGGTACCACAGACTCAAGCAATCCCTAGCCTCAGCTTCCCAGGTAGCTGGGATTACAGGCGCGCGCCACCACGCCCAGCTATTTTTTTGGAACTAGGTCTCGCTACGGGCCCCAGGCGGGACTCGAACTGCGATCCCTAGCCCCGGCTGCTTCATAGGCTGAAGCTTACAGGCACGAGCCACCGTGCCCGGCCTAAAATTACATGATTATATTTAACATACTTTTAAAATTTATAGACAACCCCTAACCTAAAGATTTGCTGTCCATAGCGTTGACATCTGAAGTAGCCCTGACTTGCACAACTGATTTTCCTCTACATCTGTCTGGATTTCCTAAAGAGGACCATGACCACAAGCTAGTTAAGAATCACTCCTTTCTTCCACCCCTGCAGGTTTTCAGGCCATTTGTGAGAATTATTTGAAGAAATTTTGAACAGTTTATCTTCCAGACCCATTCATAAACTTCCAGAGAAGAAAATACCTTGCCCAAACTTGGATGCATACATCTGAGTTGTGTGACTGAGTGCTTCCTGTGCATGACTGTCAACTGACTGTTCTGTCTCCTCTAGGAGACTAACCTAAGCTTTTGTGCAGGTCTTGGAGCAGTAAACTGTTGCTGGTACCAGAGCCATGTCCCCTGTCCATGCCTATGGAACTGTTAGGTAATGATCCATTTCTGTCAGATACCAAACTCTGGGTTGTAGTGGCTATTAAACTCTTCTGGGTTGGAGTTTGAGCAATCAGACTCTTAGGTTTCTGAAATACTTTGAGATTCACTGCTGGGCTCAGCAATGGACCTTAATTTCAGAAGTGTCACTTTCTCTCTCCATATTTGCCCTAGCTGGGAAGTGTGCTTTCCCCCCACTGGGGAACAAGGAGCGTGTGATTTGGCTGGTTCTGCTTTCCCTTGATCTCTTCTATCTTTGTTAGTGTTGCCCCATCAACCTGGAACATCTGACCCAGACTCCTCCTTACTCTGAGCAGAACTGTTCTGAAACAGACCTTTGTATAGTTTGTAAGCTTCTTCGTTGTTCTTGGCTATGATTTTCTTAACTGTTCTTCTATAACTAATCCATTCTGCTTCCTTTCTTCCATTGTTAGTAATAACCTTTTAAATTTAACTCTGAATTTACTTTGGATTCTTTAAATTCCCTCCCCAGCTTTTCATGCTTATTCTGTTACAGGGATGTAGTCTTCCCTATGGGTTTACCAATCTTCTTGAGTCGTATTTTCTTTTCTCACTTATAACCTCAGATGGAACTTATCTTTTTCTGAATGACTTGAATCCGTCTTCATGAAACTGTTCTTAATGAGGACGTGATTGACAGTTTGGGCTGAAGTTTTTGTCTGCAGGGACCATCTTGAGTAATGCACTATTTTCACCAACCTGGCCCCTGACAGCACGCAGTGGTTCTCACCAACTTGAGGTGCTTTTTATGGGTACATTAAGAAACAGGGGTGATTTATCACAGGCTCAGGGTGCTGTAGCACAGAGTCCTCCCTGAATGACAGCAACACCCTATTGAGAAATGCTGTCCTCGGAGCTACCCAACATTCCCTGAAGATTACTGGATTCTTTGTTAGTTTGTGTTGTGGTTCTCTCACTTCCACCTTGTAATCAGTTCTTCCTTGTTGGTTTAGTTACAATTAGGCAAAGGAGGTAACCTCTTCAGTCTTTTGATAAGTATAGTGATATTTTTGCTTTGGATACCCTTAGCCTCCCAACCTTCTCTGGCCAGGTGTTGTGTGGTCACCTCCTCCCATATCACAGCTTTTATCTTTGTTTTCTTTTGTCTTTGTGCTCTTTCATACCACTTTTTTTTTCTTTTTAGCAAAGTGTAGCTTTCCATTGCTATCTTATAGTTGAGTCCCATCTTGTGATATTTTTGTCTTTTTTTATTTTAATTTTCATACATCAGTCATATTTGTATAGTTATTGTTCCCCTTAGGTATAACACTCCCCTCATTATTGCACCCCTATACTACCACCCCGCTCTCCTGTTCCCCTTTCCCACTCTGGTTACTCCAACCCCTGTCTCACTGCAAGTCATTAGTCGATGCTTAGCCCACCGATCTTTCTTTTTCTGAGTAATGTCCTGTTTCCTGGGTAAGGATTTACACTTCTGGAACACAACAGACCAAGCTACTTAGACCTCCAGGAGTAATTGAGGCAGGCAGCTAGGCTGAGCACATCAGGAACCCTTTGTAGGAACCCTTTGTAGGCCAGGTGTGTGGGCATGGTTCTCCAGACTCCTTTATTGTGGTGCTTCCTATCATAGAGATAGTCGGTCTCTATACCCGTGTGGTCACTGGGTTCTGTGCTTCCTCATTCATATCTCATCCCTGCTGGTGATTGTCATATGCTACGTCTAAGCTTTATAGTTCTGGCATTTGCCGTTGGGAAATTGAATTCCCAGCTACTGTCAGTGGGGAAGTTCCCTGGTTGGGACAGACTGCAGCATATGGTTGGTCCAGCTCCTCTTCTTTCTCATAGTTTACAGTTCTGCCATGAGGCTGCAGTCACCTCTCTGCAGTTTTCCTTCCCCATTGATTAGGAAAGGAGGGAGCCCTTTCCAATCATGTTTTCATGTTGCACACATCTCTGGATCAGATAGGTTCTTAGTTGCCTAGGCCCAGAGACATTGTAGATGGAGCTCTGTGAAATGTCACCACAATCGCTCGTCTAACAGTCTTGGCTCTTATGGTTCCATTCATGCTCTCTCTGGGTTCTACCCAAGTGATGAATGTATCCAGGGCTGTTATTCTCTCCTCTCCTATATGTCTGCAGTTGGAGTGCTGGTTTTCTCATTCATAGTGCAAGTCTGGGGCTGGGCATGGTGGCTCGTACCTGTAAGCTTCAGCCTATGAAGCGGCCCGGGCTAGGGATTGTGGTTCGAGTCCTGCCAGGGGCTTGTAGCGAGACCTAGTTCCAAAAAAATAGCTGGGCGTGGTGGCACGTGCCTGTAATCCCAGCTACCTGGGAAGCTGAGGCTGAGGATTGCTTGAGTCTGTGGTACCCAGGGCAACGAGAGCCTGCAGTTCCACGGGCAAAAAAATAGCGAGACCTAGTCTCAAAACAAACAAACAAACATAGTGCAAGTCTGATTGAAGTGGGATTAAACCAGAGCAGGACCTATACTATGCATGCCACCCACCCTCCCCACCCCACCCCCGTCAGTGTGCACCCCCTGCAGAGATGCCCACCTCCACCCCAGGCCCACTGTGTAGGCAAAAGCTGGTTCCCCCAGACTCATACACCCCAAGACCCTGAGACCCAGGTGGCTCCGTACCCAACCTACCTCCATCCCCCACCTAAGGCTGTAGAGGGGTATGCTGATGGCCCTTCCCAGATGTTCGAACTTTCTGGGCAGACTTCAGTTACTGCCTCTGACCCAGCTGGCATCAGGGTCAGGCCTGGAAGGTCTGACCTACTAATCCCCTCTCCCAGCCCAGGACCCCTGGCAGAGGCTGCCCAGCCTGCACCCTTGGACACAAAAGGGCAGAGGGCCAGGTCCCCCAGCCTGAGACCCCTTGATCCCAAGACTCTGAGACCCTGGTGGCACAGGACTTGCCCTACCCATCACCCCCAGCAGCCTAGGCCACAGCAGAGGTATGCTGGAGGCCCTCCCTTGGACCCAGGCTGTCCAGAGAGACTTTCAGCTCTCTTCTCTGACCCAACTGGGACTAGCGTTGGGCCTGTAAGGCTGAGCCATCCAGAGGGTGGTATTTTTATAAGTCTCCTGAAAATTACCTTTTTGTGTTTATGTCACATTTATACTTTTATGGAAGTTTCTAAAGCCATGGAATATATTTACTGATTACTTCCAAGGGTATTGAAAATATTATTCTCTATTTCTTTTTCAGTTATCTAAATTCAGAGTTCTATCTTTTTTTCCTATCTGTGTTTGGTATAAAACATTTTGATAGCTTGGTATAGGACTCAGCCCTTAGGGGACATGATATCTTCTGTCCCTAACCAAGAGTCTTATTCTAGTACCTTGAGCCAAGGATCAGAACATCAAAATGGGAATGCTTTACCCATCTCAAAGCCTTTTGTCCCTCCCCCCCCTCCCCCAGTTTTCTGTCCATTCACTAACTTAATCATTAAGCAAGTGTGTGGAACACTTTCATGGATTTCTGCTCCTTACCCTCATTACCTGCCCTCTGGAGCTTCTGCTCTATTTGAGGACTGGACTAGAGTGGTAGTGTAGGTATCATTTGACTGCTCCCTTTTTCTGAGTCTGTCCAAGTTTAATAATCCCCAGGTGAGCATGTCTTTTTTTAAAAATTAAAACATAGATTGTTTGACTAATCATTTAAATTCTTGAGATGTTGTAGTGCCTGCCCTCTTGGGCTTAGGTGTGTTCTATTACAAAAGCCATGCTTGAGTCTGAGTGGTACAGTTTTCAGATAGCCTGTTTCACCAGTCCTAGAAGTGTTTCATCTTTCATTTCTTCTTCTTTTTTTTTTTTTTTTTTTGAGACTAGGTCTCGCTGTATTTACCTGTGGAACCACAGGCTCACATTGCCCGGGGTACCACAACTCAATCCCCAGCCTCAGCTTCCCAGATAGCTGGGATTACAGGTGTGTGCCACCACGCCCAGCTATTTTTTGGGACTAGGTCTTGCTGAGTGGGACTCGAACTGCAACCCCTAGTCCCATCTGCTTCATAGGCTGAAGCAGGCACGTGCCACCATGCCTGGCTTTCATTTCATCTTGACACTGGTTAACTTCTGAAGGTGGCAGACCTTAGAGTCCACAGTAGTGAGTGGCACAGTGAGTGTCTTATGTCACTTTTTCCAATTGATGATCTTCTTTTCTTCATCTTGCTTCTGAACCCAAACCAAAGAAATCAGAAGAGTCCCAGGCAAGTGTTTTCTGAGTGCTGGGCTTTAGTAGGCAGACCAGATAACAGGTTAGAGTGGTCCCTTGGGTTCAATGCTTTCCCTCCTGTGGGGTGTGGAAGAAGGGATAGGCACTGTAACCCTCATGTGTCCTAGCATTGCTTCCTCATAGAAATTGAAAGTATTGCTTAGAGATGGACTCATCTGAGTGGCTTTCCTGTCACTGTACAACTTATTAAACTGCCTAGTTCAGTCTCCAGCAAACTCTTGTTGGACTAGAATTTCTGTGGTTGGGGGTCAAGCTCAAATGACTATGGTGGCCTACTAGGATTGTCAAGCATTAGCACTGATGAAAAAAGCTTGGGCCTCTCACATGCTCTGAAGTGCCACTGTGGCCCAACTGCCTCTTTCACAAGGTCATTTGTGTTGTCCTCCTTGACCATTCTGTGCAAGGCATTCTGCGCATCCTCTAACCTAAGGCCTGTAACAGTGTCTCTCATTTTCCCCTTTCTTGGAATTATTTCTTCCCATACCTTTGTGTTTTCAGCATACCTTGTAAACTGTCAACTATGTGGTGGGAATGTGGCATATGAAAGATCACTTTGACCTTGATTTTGGGAACTGACCAGAGTCCCTGTGCCATTGTGAACTGCAGCACAATGGAGGAACCTCCCAGTCCTAGAGGGGTGTGTGGGCTGAACCAGTTAGGAAGTAGCCAGGCCAGTGAGCAAGCTGTCCTATCTGCATAGCAGGGGAGATGGTGCTCAGCTGAGCTGAGCTCTGGCGTTGCTCAAGAAAAGGAACCTAAGAGATGTGGAGGAAGCAGTTGCGTGTGCATGAGGGACTGATTGGGCTGTTGGGTCATTGGGGGAGAGCACATCCACTCCAGCTATCGGAGAATGGAGGAAAAGTGGTAATTTGGATTATAACACCTGTCCAGTATCCACTTGAGTTGTCAGAAAACCATGGGAAATAATCAGGTTGATGACAGCTGGAAAACAAGTAACAGCAATTCCAGACTAAAGATATCTGAGGCAGAGTCCTGAAGTTTAGTCATGGTGGTCAGGTTTTCTGAATGAAATGGTGTTTGCTGTATTGATTGTGTAATAATAATCCTGCGTACTTGGGGGTTCTATTGTATACAATATGGTTTTCCTTTCACTGCTTACAACTATGGGTCTTAAGACCCCTTTTTTTGCAGCTGAGGAAACCTAGAACTCAATGAAAGTTTCCTGTCTCCCTCCCCATCCCAGACTGGACAGTTCTCTTTGCTTTGTACCCAAACTGAAGTACAGTCCTGAAAATGCACTTACAGGGTTGGTAGAAAACTTCTCCACATTTATAGCCTCAGTGTCCGGACACATAAGTCAGTGCTTGATAATCTCAGTTGGAAGAAGACCGGTCCATAGCACCTTTCTCAACCTCCTCATGTGTGGCTGTTCTGTGTGGGAACCAAGGGTGTTTAAACAAAGGTGTGGTGACCAGCCCAAAGAGGTGTTGTGTCCACAGAAGCACAGATATATATCCCATTGAATTCTGTGGGTTCATTAAGGTGGGACCTTGTCTTGGTCTGGGGCATGGGCAGAGGGGACCACTGTGACTCCAGGCTTCTTAACGAGACCACAAGTGGTCTACTGCTTTCTGAAATTTTGTCAGATTTTGTCATCAGTGGTATCGTCACTTGATTTAATTTGAGGGAGTCAGGAGGGATCTTAATATGTGGTTCTTTCTCCTATTTGACACCCCTTTATGCTTTGTTAATCAACAGGAGCTTGAAGAAATCCGCAAATGTGGAATGAAAAACTTCCGTAACATCCAGGTTGATGAAGCTAATTTATTGACTTGGCAAGGGCTTATTGTTCCTGTGAGTATTGAATACTTCCACTTCTTATCAGATTATTCTTCAAGGTGATGTGGGTGCTGTTGGGCTTACCTCTGCTTCCAAGTAGCTTCTTAGTATATGCAGCCAGCAAATACAGAGATTGGCTGCCACTTTAGGGTAATAAGGTAGAGACCATAGCCCTAGGTTCCTTACTAGAACCCTGTCTTTGTACTGGTTTTGTAATATTTTGTGGGGCCCATGCATTCTAGATCTCTGGTTAGCTACCTGAGAAGGAAATGTGTGTCAGTACTCCTATTCCTCCCCCCTGTTTCCCTGGCTTCTCTCTCCCTGGCCTCATTTGTTTAGAAGAGGCCACCTTCTCTTATCTCTCTTGGGAAATGACTGGTATTCCTATCTAGATCTTTGCTTTTCTGCTGGTTTTGCATCTGTGTCTCTAACCTTCTGAACACCAGGGTTCCAGGTTTTTTTTCCTGGTAACTTCCAGAATGTGTTTCCCATTAATCTCAGACCTTGCCTAATGACCCACTCCTTTCCCTCACCTAATAGCTTTTTTCGTGGTTTCTGCCTCTGGGCCTGGCTCTCTACTACGCACACCCCCACCGCCTCCCACTTTGTTTCACAGACTTTTGCTTTCACTTGATCTCAAGCCTCCTCCTTAACAATAGTTTTCTTGTGGCCTCATTACACTCTTCATTTAGTGTCCGTTCTTTCTCCATCCTTTCACTTCCTTGCCTCTTTAGAGACCTGTCCTGTACTCACAGCAGTTTGCAATCCCATTTTCTCCTGCTTTTCTGAAACCATTTCACACCCAAGTACCATGGTCTTCCTTCCCTTAGTCTTCACACCTCTGGCTTGACAACACTGGTATCTTGGATCTTCTTTGCTCTCCAAATCTTTGAAGCTTCTGTCCCAGCCTGTAGTTGTGTAACCACCATGCTACTCACTTCTGTTTTCTTGTTGCTTCTGTTTAACTCTTGGACAGGATTTGTACTAGTCTCTTGTCTTTATTTCATTCTTTTATTTCTTGTACACTCTGCCTCTTCCAGCATCATAGATTTCTAAGTTATTGCTGCACATGAATATCTGTCATCTCTGCCTCCATTCCTGTCTTCTTCCTGGACCCTGTCACATCAGCCTTACTCTTGGATGTTGTGTATCTTCCAGGCACACACTTTCCTTCCAGTTCTTTTACATCTTCTCACCTCTTTTCATCCCTACTTTTTCCCTTTGTTTTGTTTTGACCCTGCCTTACACTGTTATATAAAATCTTATTTTATGGGCATATTGACTACTTTGCCAAAGTAGAACATGGAGCATGCTTACTTTACAAGCTTTCTTCTTTATGGGTTATGGGGTCTTAGAAAGTTCATGGAAACTTGAACAGCAAATAATGGAGTTATCAAATTAGTCATTTGAACAACTAATTATAAAGAAAGATACAGCTTAGTAGTGTGTCAGTGCACACTCAAAATTTTTTAAATTTGGGAGTGTCTAAGCTGGTTTTAAAGATGAGTTCTTTATATTTCTCCAGAATTAATGCTGGTGGGCCTTGGGACACAGGTTGGATGGTGTTCCTGAATGGGAACAACTGGTCAGGCTCGACCAATGAATCCTTGTGAACTTGCAACTTGAGAGACTGCATGCCACCCCAAACTGTAGATGTCTCTAAGGAAGATTCTTCTCCAAGCATACATGAAGCCTCTCTCTGGTTTCATCTTGGTGGGAACTGTAGAACGGACTGTGGTCTTATTATGTCTAAGGTGGAGACTGACTGGTAGAATCCCAGTGTGTTGGGCTGAAGCTCTGGGGACTGTCTGAAGTGAAAGACTTGCCTTTCATGGGAGCTGGATCAGCTTGGGGAATCTTTACCCAAATTCACCTGGTGTGCACCCAATGATGGTGAAAATCACAACTGGGGTGATAAAGGTATGGTGCCTAGAAAAGTGTTTTCCCAACAGGTGCTGGTTCTCAGGGAGCAGCTTAGTAAATATGTCCTAATTGTATTTCAGAAAGGGATAGAACTATCACTCCCCCACTTCCTCCCAGAAGGAAAGGTGGGAGGTGAGACTGGAGAGGTATTTTCTAGAGATACTTCATTGTTATTCCCTTTAAACACTTGTTTTTATATAAAAATTTATTTAAAATTCAGATTTGAAGTTTAAGGAGTATTAACCATAATTCTTATCATTATGAAAAATCAGTAAGTTTTAGGGCACCTTCCCTTCAAATGATATTCCCTAGGAACAACAGGCACAATATAAGCCTTTAGGGCTGTTCATCATCGGCATATTCCACTCACCTTTTGTGAATTCAATTTTTAGTAGACTGTTTGATAATTGCACAATTATTTAGTAATTGCCTTGAAACTCTTCATGAAATAAATGTTAATAACTAAGACTCCATAATATTTATATAATTTATTTAACCATTCCTTTATTTTTGGCCTTTTAGATTGTTCATGTTTTTCTATTTTGAAAACAACTTATCCATGAACATCTTGGAAAACATCTTAGTGTAATTGGTATTAAAAGGGGGGTTCTGAGTAACAAGTACTTTAGTGCCTAGATTGTGAAGTCCAACTGCCCAAAATAAGAACCTTAGCCTCCCTGACCCAGAACTGACTGGGTGATCTTTGGCAAGTTGTACAGGTTACCCCTGTTATCTTTACCTCTAAAAGGAACACTTAATCTCTTTGGCTGTTGTAAAGTTTAATGAAGTTTGCGACTTGTTCTTGTCTGTGGCACATCTATGGAAAGCTATTTGGCAAAATGTAATAAAAAACCCATGAAAACATACAGAAAGATATTGTTGCCAATTTATAGGTATAAAGGTCCCCAACTTGATTTGTGTCTTTGTCCATTCTGTGCTACTGTTTTTTTTTGTTTTGTTTTGGTTTGGTTTTTTTTGAGACTACTCACTATTTTTGCCCGTGGAACCCCAGGCTCTCGTTGCCCGGGGTACCAGACTCAAGCAATCCCCAGCCTCAGCTTCTCAGGTAGCTGGGATTACAGGCATGCACCACCACGCCCAGCTATTTTTTTGAAACTAGGTCTCGCTATGGGCCCCAGGCGGGACTCGAACCGCGATCCCTAGCCCCAGCTGCTTCATAGGCTGAAGCTTACAGGCACGAGCCACCGTGCCCAGCCTCATTCTGTGCTACTATATAACAGTATCAGAGAATGGTTAGCTTATAAGGGGAGTTGAGATTAGGGTGCCTTTTGAATGAGGGCCCTCTTCTGTGTCACAGACTTCTTGTAACCACCTATGGAAAGGGCAGACTAGCTCTTTGGAGCCTCTTTTAGGCACTGCTCCCTTCACAGAGGTGCTGTCCTGATGATCTAATCACTTTCCAAAGGCCCTTTTATCTTAGTTCTTGGTTATCTAATTTGTTGTCATATAACTATTCATAACTCTCCTAAACACGATCCTTTTTTCTCCTAATAGGAACTCCCTAGCCTTTGAGTGATTTTTGAGTATACATTAAGGTCACAGTAATTTGCATTTTTGTCTTGTCATAGCTTTTTCCCCCCATTTATTTGCTATTTGCTTTGTGCTTTTTTCCCCCTCTAAAAATAATTGTTTTATTTTTGACTTTTTTTCCTCCTTACAAACCACCCTTGCCCATACCCCAACCCCTTCCCTCCCATATTTCTTAGTTATGTAGTTTTAGGCAAGTGTCTAGACTCTGCTTGATTGTTCTTATTGTTAAATGATATATATTTTCTAAGAGTGTTTAATTTTCATAAAATTGTGAGTTTTCCAGTTGTTATGATCTGTGATTCCACAGTCATCAGAAAAGTTACTGTAGCCGGGCACGGTGGCTCGTGCTTGTAAGCTTCAGCCTATGAAGCGGCCGGGGCCAGGGATCGCGGTTCGAGTCCCGCCTGGGGCCCGTAGTGAGACCTGGTTCCAAAAAAAAAAACAGCTGGGCGTGGTGGCACACGCCTGTAATCCCAGCTACCTGGGAAGCTGAGGCTGGGGATGGCTTGAGTCCGTGGTACCCCGGGCAACGAGAGCCTGCGGTTCCACAGGCAAAAATAGCGACACCTAGTCTCAA
>PVHY01032496.1:0-11838 GCA_004024945.1 Uropsilus gracilis
ACCTGGAGGCGGGGCTTGGCTCCCAGGGGTGGCGGAGGTGGCGCGCGGTGAGGGGGTCCCTCCCAGGGGCCTGGAACCGGCGCGGTTGACCTTCAGCAGCTAGCTAACCTGGGTGCGCAAGGTGGGCCGGTTTCCGGAGGAACCTGGAGGCGGGGCTTGGCTCCCAGGGGTGGCGGAGGTGGCGCGCAGCGAGGGGCTCCCTCCCAGGGGTCTGGAACCGGCGTGGGTGACCTTCAGCAGCTAGCTAACCTGGGTGCGCAAGGTGGGCCAGTTTCCGGAGGAACCTGGAGGCGGGGCTTGGCTCCCAGGGGTGGTGGAGGTGGCGCGCCTCATGGGTCACTTTTACATACATAGGACATAAGGTTTTCTGGTCTCCCTGGCTCACCTCCCTTGTGATAACTCTCACAGGACCTATGCGCTCCTCTTGCTCTTAGGGCTAATGGTAAGTCCCCAAGTTTTTAAGGCTTTAATCACCTATATACAATACACTTTGGGCACCATGGTTCTGAGGATCCTGTATAATGTTTTTACCTCTGATATTTTTTTGTGGGGAGTCCACTGATCAACTTTGTAAGGACTCTGAAGTATAAACCTAAATGAGTGTAAGATTAGTCTCACCACTAACCAGAGAAGGGGGAAGTGTTGGGAACAAACTAACCAAAGTAAATCCATTTTGCTTAAAACCTCCATGTTGAAGCCAGTGTCCTCTCCTTGCCCTCAGTGGAAAGTACCTGCCATGGCTGGGTGGTCTGACATCCTGTTTCTGCCTCCTGACAACCATCTTGTCACCTGATAGATGATGGATGCCAGCACTGTCCTCCTGATAGATGATGGATGTCAGCATTAGTGGAAGTTATGGAAACGTGTTCCACCATTATAGAAATGTGGGAGCGTTCTCACCTGCTTGCTTCACAATAGGGGGCGATGGTGGTTTTGCTCTTAAAAGGTTTTAAAAAACTGCTCAGGGTATCTCTTGCCTAGCTGGCTTGGGGACCCTGGTGCACCAGTAATAAATCTGCAGCTTTGAACTTCAATCAGAGCCCTTGTGTCTTGCTGAGCAGCCCAGGAGTCACAACAAAGTTTATTTGTGAAAATCTTTTTATAGCAATTGAATACAAAGGAAGGCTTTGACTTGTGCTGCATATTGCAGCAACTAGTTTGTTATGCCTGTATGTTGCTATCCACCTATGTGCTCAACTCTCAGGTGTTCAGGGATAAGTAGGAGGAAGAAGGAAAAAGGGAGTAGGGAATGAGGAGCGAGTGGACCTCCCTTGGAAATGGTATGTGGCTTCCTTATCATGTGAGTATTCTCAGTGGTTCAGTCAGTCCATCCATGACACAGCTGGGGTGAACCTCCCTCAGAAACAGTATGCTGTTTCCTTATCATGTGAGTATTCTCAGTGGTTAAGTAAGCCTATCTGTGTGTCTTTTGGGTCACTACAAGGTCTTCATGCAACACTGATTTGGATTACTTTTATCTTTCTCTTTTCTAACTACTCTAGCTAGAACTTGCAATTCTATGTTGCATATCAATGATGAGAGTCAACATCCTTTTCTTACACCATGTCTTAGTAGAAAAGTTCTTAGTATTTCACCTTTGAGAATGATAGTTGCTATAGATTTGTTGTAAATGACTTTATTAAACAAAAGATCAAGAAAAAGTCAAAACTAAGTTGACAACAGAACAAAACCATACAGCTAGGGAGAAGGAGGGACAAAAGGAGGAATCGGGGAAGGGATGAGTACAAATGATCAAGAAACAGTACATAGGTGATGTGGTGGGAGAGCCCCAGGAAATACTGTGATGTAAATAAAAATAAATCTAAAAGATATCTCCTTAATTCCCACTTTTTAAGAATTTAGTAAGTAGAGGTTGCATCTTGTCAGATGCTTTCTTAGCATCTAATGATATCATATGGTTTATATGTACATTGATGTGGTGAATTATGTTGATTGATTTTTGGATCTTTAACCATCCTTATGTTCTTTACTTGAACCCCATTTGGTCATGGTGTATGATCCTTTTACTACATTGTTGGATTTGGCTTGCTAGGATTTTATTAGTGATTTTTTTACACCTACATTCATTGGTGATATTGATTTGTAAATTTATTTTTTATGTTGTCTTTCATTTTGTATTGGAATAATGTTGAACTCATGAAAATATTTGGAAGTATAGCCTTCAATTTCATTTTTTGGGAAAAGTTTGAATAAGGTAGGCAATATTCATCTTTGAAGGTTTGGTAGGATTCACTTGTGAAACCATCTGGTTCAAGACTTTTTTTTTTTTGAGTCTTCTTGATTACTGATTCAATATTTTTGTTCATGATTATTTCATTCAGGGTTTCTTTTTCTTCCCTACTCAGACCTGGTTATTTGTACAATTTACGAATTCATCTCTCTTCTAGGTTCTAGAATTTGTTTGCAGGTAGATGTTCATAATAGCCTTTAATCAGTTGCTGAATTTCTGCATCATCGGTTGTGATTTCTCCTCATTTGTTCTGATTCTATTTGAAAGGTCTTACTATTTTCCTGAAAAGCCTTACTATAGGTTTGTCCATCTTATTTAGTTTTTCAAACAATCAGCTTTTGGTTTTGTGAGTTTATTGGAATGGTTTTTTACATGTCTATTTCATTTGCTTCTATTTTGATTTTCATTATTTCAGTTCTTCTACTGGCTTTATTCTTTTTTTTAAAAAATTCTTCCTGTTAGGAGAATTTTATTTTATTTGAACTCTTTTTTGCTTGACATAGATCTGCATTGCTATTTATTTCCCTCTTAGTGCCTTTAATGTGTCCCATATATTTGGGTTATTTTGTGCTCATTTTTATTTTTCCTAAAGTATTTTTGATTTATTCTTTGATTTCCTCATTAATCCAGTGGTCTTTAGTATGTTGCTCAGCCTAAAATATTTCCATTTTCTTTCAGTAATTCCTAGTTTTATATGTTTATGATCTGAGAAGATGTTGGGTATATTTTTTATCTTTCTGAGTTGCTGATATTTGCTTTGTGTTCCAGAATATTGTCTGTTCTCAAGAATGTCATATGTGCTTTTAGAGGGTACCAAGCTGCCTTATATAAATATGTCTACCTTATATATGAAGTCCATGATGCCTGACTCTCTACTCAAGGATATTGTATCCCTATTATTTTCTGCCTAATCCATTGGAGAGATTGGGGTGTTAAAATCTCTTACCACAGATGTTTTCCCCCTAGTATTTGTTTTCAGAGTTGATAGTTGTCTAAAATATTTTGGTGCCCCTTCCTTTGATGCATATATGTTGATGAGTGTTACGTCTTTTGGATATATTGTTTCCTTTTTCATTATATAGTGTCCTTCCTTATCTCTTGTTAACTTTTTAGCTGGAAATACATTTGATCTGGTATAAGTATGGTTGTCCCTGCTTTCTTTAGAGTCCCATTAGCTTTGGGATTGTTTTACAACCCTTTTAGTTTGAATCTAAATTTGTCTTTGAAGTGTAAGTATGTCTCTTGCAGACAGCAGAAGTTTGGATTCTGTTTCCTGATTCAGCTACATACTTTGTATCTTTTAATTGGTGAGTTCAATCCATTTACTTTTAAAGTATTGCTGTTACTGCCATTTCAGTTTTAATTTTTGCTGGTTAATCTATTTCTTGTTCAGTTCTTTACTTACGTTCCTCTTTTTGTTTTCAGTGTGTAAGTTCCTTTCAACATTTCTTGGAGAAGTGATCTGGTGCTTGCAAGCGCTTTTAATTTCTCTATGTGAAAAGACCTATATTCCTTCCTCAAATCTGAAGGAGTCTTACAGCATAGTATTCTTAGCTAACAGTGGTTACTTAAGTATTTGGGAAACATTTTGTTCTCTCCTTGCTCAAAATGTTTCTTTGAAGATGTATTAATGCTAACCCAATTGGAATACCTTTATAAATCATCTGTTACTTCCATCTTGCCAGTTTCAATATTTTTTCTTTGTTGATGTCTTGAACATTTAATTAATACAAGTCTTGGTGATAGTCTTTTACAAGTATGCCAGGGTTCTTTTCTTTTCCTAGAATTTTACTTTTATTCTCTCCTCTTGTTTCAGGAATTTTTTCTCCATTACCTCTTTAAATAAATTTTCTGTTCCTTTATCTCTCTCTTCATCCTCTGGCACTCCCATTATTTTTATGTTGCCATTTCTCATTAGTCAGATAGCTCTTGGGAGTATTTTCTTACTTATTTAAACCTCATTTCACTCTTTCTTTACCCAGGTCCTCCAGTATCTGCATGTTCAATTACATTGACTCATTCCAATTGATTCATTTTGCTTCTGTACATTCTCTTGAATTTTTCATCCCTTGTATGTCTCTTTTGAAATCCATAGTACTCCATTTTCATGTTATTTAAAGCTTCATTTTCTATTTTCAGTTCATTGATTTTTATCTCTAAGGACAGTCATTTGTTTATCTGAGTTTTCTTCCATTTCTTTGAATTTTTGAATCATTACAATGCTAAAGTCTATTCAATAGGGAGAAGAAAGTTTCTGTGTCTATGACTTGGAGTTCTGGAGATTTGTTCTCTGTGTGTTGTATTATTCTCTGTAGAATACATGTTGCTTTTGTTATTTTTCCTTTTACCTATTATTTGGAATCCTGCTGCTGTTCTTGCGGGTTTTTCTAGGCATGGCTCCTCCTCCCTTGTTGCTCATGGTTTTCATTTACATGGGCAAGCATCTGGTGGGTCTCACCAGATTGAGCTATTGAGAGCCAGATGCAGGGTACAAGAAAGGACAACGGAATAGATTGCTTAGCTATGGTAGCTAAGGATCATCTGGAAGTAATAGACTAGGCAACAACTTATTAAACAAAGAAAGGGGTATTTATAAAGAACAGAACAGAATTCACGATGTATGTCAAAAGAAGGCAAATGGTGAGGGTGTAATAAAATTGGTTAACATATCAGTTCCTGTGAGGTAATTGGGGGCAGGGGGATCACTCACAAATTGGCTGCTATCTCTTTAAGGAATGTTTCCTTAGGTAAACATTGGAGGGATGGAGAATCACTCTTCAGAGGTATTTATGCCCATTCTGTCTCCAGTGTTCAGGGGACAAATAAGGTAGTAAAATGAGGTGTTCCTCATTTCACACCATGAGCCCAGTCTAATCTGTGATGGCGTCCAACATCTGACTACACTGGTTTACTCTCTCACATACTTCTGGTGTTACACCAGTCTGTATGGGTTCTGTCAGGATTTGTGTAAATCAGAAGTCCTGTATAGGTCCAGGCAACAAAATTGATGTGGCCCTGCAGAAAATCCCAAGGCCTCTGCTGCTCTATTCTGACATTGGCCAGGTCTTGCTGGAGATCTCAAAGCCTCTGTCTCTTGTTTTGTCACCCTCCCTGCCCAAAATCTCGCCAGTCTGGGCTGCACTGACAGGGTCTCACAGAAAGTGGGAAAGCCTCTATCAGTCCAGACAGGTGCTGTGAGACCTTTCCAGTTCTGGGCAGGTGCTTCCAGGTCTTACAGAAGGTCACAAGCCCTTGGCATCCTCCTGAATGTGGATCTGGGTGTCAGGTACTGACAGTGTCTGGCAAAAAAATCACAAGACTAATGCAGGTGGTGTTGGAGTCTCACAGAAGATTATGAGGAACTTAAGAGTCTCATATTTCTCAATTTCTGTAGTAGTCCTCAATCATTGGAAACCAATATTGGTTCTATGACTTGGCTATAAACATAAGTCCATAAATCTCTTACTAGTATTTTCATATTCTTGGGTAAATTACTTAGCAGTGTATTTCCATATCTTCTCCATAAAGGCTGCACCAAAATAATATTCTCACTAATAATGGAGGACTCCATTTTTCCCCCAAATCCTCATCAATATTTGTTGGCTCTAGTTTTTTTATATAGGACATTCTCACAGATACCTTATTGTGGTTTTGTTTTGCATTTCTTTTTTAATAAGTTTTTGTTGAAAATTTTTTCATGTGCCTGTAGGTCATTTGTATGTCTTCTTTGCAAAAGTGTATTTGTTTTGTTTGTATATCTCTTCATGTAGCATTGTGGTTCATAGGGTTTGAAGATTGCTGTAGGCAGAAAGATCAACTCTGTCTCTTCAGAGCAACTTGTATTAAATGTTTCTAGTATTTAAGATTCCTGAGTTACCTCCTTTTATCCTCTGTGGCATAGGCTGTGTGCCTTATTTCACAGGCTGCCAAGGATTGACCCTGATTATCAGGAGCCCACTGGATGACTCAACTATTATTTTTTAGATTTTGTGGCAAGGTGGGCAGGCTATCCACCTCCCTAATGCTACAGGTTTGAGTCAGTTGCTTCGTTTGCTCTTCTAGCTGGGAGAGAGTGCTGAAGGTTAATATAGCATACTGAGAATCTCTCCTTTGCTTGTCTGAAGGCATAGTTAGAATCAAAAAGTCACCGAGCTGGGTAAGTGACAAATTTATCCACTCACCACCTGGGAAAGGAATGCTTGTCACTTAGTGTTTGTGGGCATCTCCTCTACACTTGCATGGCTTTGGAAGTGGCAGGGTCCAACTTCTCTATTTTATGGTAGATCTCTCACAGATATGTGTCTCCATACACCTGGTGGTCTTTCAGTAGTGTGTTGTTCAGTCTCCATGTAATGGGGGAAATCTCGCTTTCTTTCTATTGTAGTTTCTCCTCTTTCATTAATGATCTTGTTCATTAGTTTTCTCCCTCTTTTTGTGAGACTGAGAAATCTGTTTGTTTCTTTTTTCAAAAAATCAGCTTTTGGTTTCATAGAGTTTTTGGATTGTCTTTTATTTCTATTTAACTTATTTCTGCTTTTATTATTATTATTATTACTATATTTATTATTATTATTTTGCTGATCTTTGGCTTTTCCTTGTTCTTTTTCCTTGAGATGGAGGGTTGTTTCTTTAAGGTCTCTCGTACTATATGTCAGTATTACCATATACATTCCTTTTAATACTGTTTTTACCGTAGCCCATAAGTCTGAAAGGTTTGGTCCTCATTATAATTTGTCTCAAGGTATCACTTTTTTCCTTGATTTTAATTTTTCCTTTGATTTTATCATTAACCTGATGGTCTTTCAGTAGTATGTTCTTCAGGCTCCAGGTGATAGGGGAGTTCCTTGTTTTCTTTTTTGTATTTGATTTCTAGTATGATATCTTTATGCTCAGAGAAGACACATGTCATAATTTCATCTTGATGTGCTGGTTCATGTTTATCTTGTTACCAAGTGTGTAGTTAGTCTTAGAGAATGAACCATTTGTACCTGAGAAAAATGTGTTTTAGTTTTGGGGGGCTACAGTATCCTAAAAATATCTATAGGACCTAATTGTTCTAGATCTTTGTTTAGGGTCATTGTGTTCTTGTTTATTGTCTGTCTCATTGATCTGTCCATTCATGGGAATGGGATGCTGAAGTCCCATACAGCTTCCTGTATGTCTTTCCCCCCCCCCCAGTATTGGGAAGTTTTCTTCAGTTATTTCTTTGAATAGCTTTTAAACTCCCTTCTATTTTTCTTTTCCTTCTGTTATTCCAGTATTCTTATATTTCCTTATCTAGTGGTGTCAGATTAGTCTCAAAATGTTTCTTTATTTTTGTATATTTCTTCCTTTTTCTAGTTTAGTTCTTTTCACTCAGCATTTTCTAGATTGCTGAATGATTCTTCCATATCATTTATTATATTTCCATAGATTTTCCCACAGTTTTTACCTCCTCTGTTAATCTTTTTACATCCTTTAGTTGCACTTCTTTCATATTTAAAATTTTAATCTTGATCTTCTATTTGCTAATTATGTTTTATATAGCATTTTTGTTTTCTGCATCTTGTTAAGTTTTCTTTGTATTGTTTTAGTTCTTTGCCTTTCTTAATATGGCAATTTTAAATTCTTCATCTGACAAATCCTCCATGTCAGTGTTGCTGAATTCTAGTAATTGGTTGTCTTTCTACAATGTATTTTTTCACTCTGTGCTTTTTGACCATTTTAATTTTTCCTTCTCTGCATTTTTTTGCTTTAGGGTTTGCTCTACTATAGGTGGGGTTTCTGTTAGGCATGAGTCTCCCTCTTTAACTCTTCACCATGTAGCTGGTGGTGGGTACAGAAGCCTTCCCTGGCATGAATTCAGGTATGTGGTAGGCAGACAGTCTGCACTGGGGCTAGTGGGTAGAACTTCTGATGGTGCTCCTGTGCTATGTATGGGTCATCCAGGTTAGCACTGTGCTGAAAATTTGGGCTGTGGTGACTGGTGTCATCTAGGTGAACAGCTCCCAGAGTTTTATTGAAAGATTGTGACACTTGCCACTTTACTTACTATCTGATAAAGTTCTGTAATCTCACCAGTCTGCCTGGTTCTGGTGAGATCTTGTGAGACATTTCAAGGCCTCTGTAGGTCTGAGCAAGTGGTGACTGGATGCTTGACCCACACTGATGGTAACTAATGGAGAGTTGTAAAATCTGTGCATGGTTGGGTGAGTGCTGGCAAGTGTTGGTGAGATTTTGTTCTTCTATTTCTTTAATATTATATTTTGGCTTTCACCTTTTTGGTGAAATTAAATTCCTAGATTTTAATTATTTTTAGTGCATTTTTGTTTGTTTGTTTTTGTTTTTGAGACTAGGTCTCGCTATTTTTGCCTGTGGAATCGCAGGCTCTCGTTGCCCGGGGTACCATGGACTCAAGCAATCCCCAGCCTCAGCTTCCCACATGGCTGGGATTACAGGCACGCACCACCACACCCAGCTATTTTTTTGGAACTAGGTCTCGCTATGGGCCCCAGGCAGGACTCGAACTGCGATCCCTAGCCCCGGCCGCTTCATAGGCTGAAGGTTACAGGCATGAGCCACCGTGCCTGGCTTCAGTGCATTTGTTTTTATGTATGGGTTAATTCCTACATTGTATGGGGAAAGTATTTCATAAATTAGGAATTGATATATGCATGGGTTTATCTGGGTTTTTGATTCTGTCCTGTTGCTTGTTTCTTCCAGTGTTATATGGCTTTAATTACTGTTGCTTTATAATATAGTTAAAATCAGGTAACATGATTTATCAGAAAAATCAGATTACCTTGCTTATTTTTTGAAATTCTTTATTTGGAGACTTTTATTTTTCCATATAAATTTCAGTCTTTTGTTTCCTTGAGATTATTAATGGGATTTTGTTGAGGGTTGCATTAAATCTGTATCTTTTAGTAAAATAGCCATTTTCTCTGCCCATTCATAAACATAGACTCTGCCCATTCATGAACATGACCACTTTTTATTCTGTTATTTATCTCTAAGTCTATATTATTTATTTCTTACCCTTTACTAGAATCTTGTCTTCATTATATAAATCTTTCATCTTTTAGGTAGGTTAATTCCCAAATTTTTCATTTTTTCTGCTGCAGTGGTGAATGGGATTATTTTCTTGACTTTTTTCCTTCTACTCATTTTTTGTATTTAAAAATGCAAAATACTTTATGCTGAATCCATAAAGTACAACCTTTCAGGGAAAAGGTGAAAGTTGGCGGGCGAGGGGAACCTTGCCCTCATGGACCATAGGGGTGATTAGGCCTGGGCTGTGCTCCTCTCCTGGGCGGGTCAGATGCTTTTGTGTCTGGGATCTCGGCCTGCTTGCCCCAGCTCACAGCTGCATGAGTTGGCGCTGGCGGTGGGGGTGGGATAATGCGGGGAGGGGGGCACTCCACGCTGAGCCTCTGGGCTCTCACAGCGGGTAACAGGAACCTTGCTCTCAGTGGCCACATGGGTGATTAGGCCCAGGGCTGTGCTCGTCTCCTGGGCGGGCCAGATCCTATGTCCAGGATCTCGGGCCCATGCTCACAGGTGCATGGGTTGGAGCTGGCGGGGCAGGCACTCCACGCTGAGCTTTCCAGGCTCACACTGGAGGTGTGTGTGTATAGGGGAAGCCCTGCTGGGGTGCGGGCAAGAATGGAGGGGCAAAAAGGGTGGGGAGGGGGCGCAGTAGTGCAACATTAACCTCCTCTCTGGACTACTCCCACTCCAATCAGTCCTCATCAGGAACAAGAGCTCGGTAAAAAATGCAGCAGAGAAGGAGAACCATTTGAGTGAGAGCCCTGGAGACACATATCCCCTGGGTAGAACCCAGAAAGACCTTGGAGCAAGCTAAGGACACAGGACTGTGAGACCAACCATGGAGACAACAACTGGTATTGTTGCAACACTATCATCCTTGGCAAGGCTAAGGAGCCAGAACTGTGGCCTCAAGACGCCTCCATCAAAACTGTGGCACACACTCCTCTGGACAGAGGGAGGACAGCCAGAAATAAGGTAGCAGCCTGACAGCTAAGCAGGTGTTCATGAACAAGGAAAACAACCAGACCAACCTTAAGTCTACATAACTCTCTTCTAGGGAATTTTCTCAAACAACAGTATGGAAGAGATATACAGAATGGAGGAACTGGTACTACTGGATTCCAAACAAGTTTGGATGGGTTGCTCAATGCAAGCTAAGACTGGAAATATAAGAAGCACAGTCTACTGAGCCCTGGAACACTGACCCTCACCCAGGATATGAACAATGCTCCAGCAGGAAAGAAAGGGGAAAAAAAATAAGACTTAAGGGCTAAATGTACCAACAAACAGTAAAGAGAGAAGGAGTGGCCAGAGGGGGTTTGGGGGAGACATTCCCAAGGGGACCAACAACCATGTGGGGAGGAACAAATGTGTAAGATACTAAGGGTAAATAACCAATTAAAAAAAAGAAAAGATGAAAGTTCTCAATAAGAAAAATTTTTTCATGCTGATACTGCTAAAATTATGACAGATGCTGTTTTCAGCAGAAATCCTGACAACAGTAACATCAATGTGGGCTCCTAGAAAGATTCCTGAATGAGCACAAGAGGCAGTCTTTCCCATTTGAAGCCACAGTGATAATAGCATTGGCTTAGTAAGTTAACTGAACAAGCATAAGCACAAACTCACCCTAACATCCAGAACCCCTAGAAAACTCCAGGACGGGTACTGCAGGCAAACCCACTATAGCAGACAACCCCTGCCTTGTAGATAACCCCTGCCTTGTAGGGGTTCACCCAGTTATTGAAGATCCAGTGCCACCTACTGGAAAATTAGTAGTTCTATACTCTTAATTTTTATAAAGTGAAAGTACAGAGTTAAAGAAACACAATTAGCAATCTAAGTCATCAGGGTAAAGCACAAATTTCCATAACCCAGTCATAAAGACATGGAAGCTCTGCTATTTCAGATACAGAGTTCCAAAATTACCACGATAAAGTCAAAGAAATGGAAGAAAACAATGTAAACTCATAAAGTTTGATTAAAGATAGAAAAGCACAATCATAAAAATAAATATCCTGAAAAATAAAAACAGTAAACAGAAGATCAAGTGCAAAATATTAAGAAAATAATGGCGTTCAGGATATAAAAATCAATAAAGGAGATGAATTATTCTAGAGAAGGATATGGAAGTGAAACAGACCAAAGGTTAAGAGACCTTAAAGAAAATAACGGAATTGTAAGAGGAAGCAAAAAAATTCATGAAAGTAGAACAAATCAAACAGAAGAATGAAATAAAGAACTCAGAAAAAGAGAAACAAAGGAAAACAAAAAGAAAAAATAATTAGCTGGCACCATTCAGAAAGGGAATACAGAAATTATAGGAATCTCAAAAAAGAGAGGCAGGGCAGCGTTCGGGACTCAGCGGTGCCCAGGGTTCGCACGGGTCTCTGTGCCCACGAACCCCGTGGCCACGCCACCATGGCATGGCCGCTGCGCTCCTCGCACTTCCTCCAGGTCTGGCGAGGTGGGGCTGGGGTCAGTCCGGAGAGAGGCCGGGCCTGCCGCACCACACATCTGAGCCCTTTGACGTCGCAGGGCAGGTTGTGCCGGGGGGT